>SCHK01432115.1:0-10770 GCA_004124795.1 Poropuntius huangchuchieni | reverse complement strand
TTATTCTCTCTCTCTCTCTTATTGTGTACATTTAAACCTTTCTAAGAAAGTCTAGTACATTTTATTTCATTTAATTCATTTGTATTATTTATTTATTTATTTATTTATTTTATAGTCAAGTGCAGACAGGGAAGTACGAGTGAGAGAGGGGAAATTAGATTAGGACATGACCCAGGTCAGACTTGAACTTTGGTCCCCATAAGCCAGCAGCTCATTTTGTGATGTTAAAGTTGCTTGCATTGCAGTTTTGACCATCATTTTCAAAAGGCAGGGTGGCGTAATGTTTGAGGCTCAGAGCTGTTAACCCAAAATTTGCTGGTTCGGTTCCATGCAAGGAGCTAACCATGAGCCGTCAGATGATTGCAGGGATTGAAAATAAGCTAAAACATATTAAAACTGCTTAGCGCACATAATTTATTTGCTAAATGGTGGGAAGAATTTCAAAAACCGTAATCCTCAATGCAGCTCAGCGGTGCAATGTACTCTACGGCTGGGATTCGTATGCCACTAATCTTTAAGCCGCCCTGTTTCAGTTATTAATGAGAGCTCAGACTAGCTCACAGAGTGGAGAAAGCTGAAGCAGGGATGATTGTACCTCTGTAATTTATGAACAGGAAACATTAAAGATTCATGACTATCTTCTTTTCAGCTTGTCAGCACACTCTAGCCAACAGTGTTCATCACTGGCAGAGGGAAGGCATAGCGAACGCATACAACAGACCTTGCGCTCTGTTCTCAGAGTGGCGCGGTGCGTTTTTCTGTCCTTGAGAATGTAGCGGGGAAGAGTGGCGAAGGAGTTCATCAATAACCTCAACGCACACCTTCATTTTTCCAACAGAGAAGGTTCTTAAAGTTCCATCAGTCTCTCTCGTTCTCTCCATCGCTCACTGCGGCGAGTCGATGAGTTGACGGAGATGTTTCATCTTCACCGTAATACCCGTCACTCTGTCACTTATGCCCCTTATGTAGCGGATGAGAATAACATAAACTCCCCTTATGATGGGAGGACATATTGGTTACTTTCTCATGGAAATGTGCTCTCAGCCAAGGTGAAAGGACCCATATGATGCTGTTCTGACGTGTTATAAGTTTCAATACAGCAGCTGAAGGACACATAGTGACTTTAAAGCAATCTCTGAAAGGTATGATTATGAGTTTGAATCATTACGCCAATGATAATGTTGCATTTCCTTAGAAGTGTAGTTTTAGTACTACAATAAGCACCCTTTAAAGAGACCCCAAAATTAAATCCTCAAGTCATTCCAAAACTGTAAGGCTTAACGATCTTCTTCAGAAAGTATAAGATATTTTGAAAAATGGAAAAATGGCGGGGTCCAAATCTTCTTTTATTTTCAAAAAGAAAATCATGCAGGCTTTGGGACAACATGAGGGTGAGTAAATAATGACAGATTTCCCATTTTTGGGTGAACTCTCCCTTTAGGACCATGACATTTGAAATATTAAAACTGAATGAATCATTTAAGTGAATGATTCAATGACTTGCTTGTGTGAATCAATATTTCTGAATGAAATATTCAGTGACTCGCTAATAGACAGTAATTTGCTGACTTTGTAATAATGCAGTTAGATACTTTACAAATAGATGCAATTATTATTTTAATTGATAAATTAACAGACGCAAACCAAAAGACAAGTTTATTTTAAAAAGTACCTCATTTGCATCAAAAACTAATAATTTGAAACATGATGCTCTGATTCTGAAATATTTAACCACCTTCAAAGGTGTGTGATATATGCGTGAATAGATTAATTTGCACCATCTTTGAGTGTGAGTATCAAATACAGCCAGGTTATGATGATGTGTCGCATTATGTGGCCATGAACGATGCCAGAGCGATTCAAACAAATGACTTTATTCCGTCCATTCTATTTCACCTTTGTACACTCCGTCATCATGACAGCCTTTGGGCTCCAGCAGCTAGCTCTGAATCCAGCCTCTCACATTCCCCCATCACTCCACCGCAGCTACGCCTGACCAAAGACATCCAGCAAGGACAGAACACACTGTGCTTCCGATGCAAATGGAAAGTTTGTGACCGCACCCCAACGGTTTCCCGCCCAACAAAAAATGACATACGAGTAGGACACAATAAATAGCTTGTCAAGGGTATCTCTCTGTCTGTGGAGTGCATGCTTAGCGGGTTGGAATTTGGAGAACAGAAGCAAAAGAGATAAGCAAACAGAAATAGAAATAGATGGAAATAGAAGTGACTGGATTGACAAAAAGAGCCTTCTTAGTGGTGCTTTTCCAACCTATGTAGTCACTGTAGCTGCTGTTTTCCAGTTGGTACGCGGTGACATTCTTTTTTGCCCTCCCTCTTTCTCCCTCCTCCTCCTCCTCGTTCTGCCTTGTAATGCAGCTCAGATAGGTTCACTGTTGTAATGAGTTCAGATGCATGCTGGGATCTGTGTGGCGGCATGCTGTCGCCGTGTCCTCAACTTCAAGTCAGCCGAAAGGCTGCTTATGTGAAGCATAAAAAAGGTTTCTAAAGCCTTGCTGAACAAACAGAGATATCAGAATCTTTTTCCCTTCCGTTTACTGTAAAGCATTTTAAGACTATTAGTACCGCAGTTGCTCTGATAATAAAATTCATCTCTGTGTTTAATGGCGTTCTTTTGCTCATGACAGCAGGACGGTGAAAGTAATTCCCTCAATAAAGGGAGATTTTGGAGAGAAACAGTGGTGTGTATCTGCTAATGACATCAAAACAACAGGAGCCTGTAATAATTCATTTCAAGAACAGATTTTTTTGAAATATGAAATACTATTAAGACTGATCCGTGGGGATTTATGATTCATTTTTCAGTTTTGCAGAGAAATATCCTGAAAAACGTCACCCATCAATCTTGATATCAGGCTGCATAGTACTCGAGACACTCTTCCTCACATTAATAGCTCAGGCTGTCCCCAGAGATGGTGGTGTGATGTATCCATTTCACAAATGGAATCTTCTGTCCGGGCAGATCAAGATGGGCCATTTAGGTTATAATGTGATTTGCTAATGTACTTTAATTTTTCTCTGCGTTTGACCATTTAGATTTCTCTACTGTACTGCAATCAGCTCAAATTGCATTTTATTTTTGAGATACCAAAACTTGGAAATGACTGGTTTGTTGAGAACAATGTGGTCTGTAATGACTTGGGAAAGATATCATCAGCATTCACATTCATCTCAATGGCAGTTGCTTGACTAGCACAAAACTTCCTGGAACTTGTTGAGCTACACTGCAAAAAAGTTAAATGTCTAAAAGTTCTTCAAATAAGATACATTTATGTAAGAAGCAGCATTGCATAACATATGAAAACTTGTTTTCAGAAAATATATCTTGAATACTAATATATTTTCCCCATTTGTTATAAACAAGTTAACATTTAAATTTATTTACTTGGCAGAAAAAATACATGATTTAAATGACAAATGCACTTATATTCAAGATATCACCTATGAAAACAATTCTTTACTTGTCTTATGCAGTGTTGCTTCTCAAGTACATGTACAGTACTGTATCTTGTTTTGATTTTAGATATCNTTTACTTGTCTTATGCAGTGTTGCTTCTCAAGTACATGTACTGTATCTTGTTTTGATTTTAGATATTTTTTTCTGAAAACCATTCAAAAAGTAGGGGTCGGTATAATTTTTAATTTTTTTCCTCCTTAGTGTTACAGAGGTTTTCTGTTTTAAATAAATACTCTTGAACCTTCCTGAAAATCTTGAAAAAAATATATTTATCAGAGAATTGTGAAAAATGCAGTTCCAGGTGTTGCAGTTTCAGGATCCACCAGAAGGGCCTAGCTTGAGCATGCTAATTAGCTTAGCCTTGACCTATTCGTTTGCGGAAAGCATTTTGAGCCAGGTCATCAAAAGACATTATAGGGCCATTTACTCGTTCCACATGGCCGTCTAGGGCCAGCGGGATCTTGCACGGGTCGTTGCCACCGTGCTAATATATTCCGTTTCACCCTGCTGTCAATGCTGAGTGACAAATATAATTTGTGCTGCCATCTAATTGCCCTTAGGGGCTCTAATTGCAACAGTGTTGACAAAGAAACGAGAATAGAACAAAATGGCGAGGAAGAAAGAACGGATCAAAGAGGGTAACATGAGAAACGCTGATTAGCTTGGTTATTGAATTGAGATGCTAATAAACTTCAGTAGTCAAATGGAAGCAATGGAAAAACACATTTGGTGCGTTTATACACCTTAGGTAGGAGGAAATCTGAGGCTCGGATTGCATGTCTGTTTATCTTTATATCCATTTTATCTGGAATACTTAATTCTGATTGGTCAGTTGTGACATTCTGTAGTCAAATATTTCCCATAATGACTACTTAACTATATAATTGACCATTACCCATGGCAACCGATGTAGGAGACAGTGTTAATGTCTTTTTTCTTTGTTTGATAAAATTATTTTAACTAAAATCAATATTTCATTTCAATGTATTCACTTATTTGGTGTGTGGCAGCATAATAAGCCAGATAATGTACAGTCAGGCAGTCATTATCGCAAAATAAACCCCATCAGCATGACATAAATAAGTGATATTTTGCAATAATGACTGGCTGACTGTGCACTATCCCATATACAGTATAATGTCTCTTTTTAATGTCACTTTTTTTCTCTTTAAGGCTTAGTCTCCACTCAACTCCATTTAAAAGCCGCAGAAGGAAAGCTTGCGACAATATTTGCCTAGTTTAAGTTTCTGAAATAGGACATGGCTTTCAATTAAGCTTATATCTAAATAAGGGAAGCAATGGCAAACCACGGAACTGCTGTAATGACCACTTTTAATGACTTTGGTAAGAGCACAGCATGGCTTGTTTGTATCGATGTGCTTGCCAGAGTTTTATATTAGCACTATCAGATGTCTGCATAGTTCAGTAACCATCATGTATCTAATAGGATGTATTGTGGGTGTTTTTCTATCCATTCAAATAACATTATATGGATGTGTCCAGTGTAAGAGTTGGTAGTGTCCTTCACGAAAGGATTTACATTGATTTTATGAAGTATTCATAACATTATGGGACTAATGTGGTGTATAATAGCATAGTGGTTAAAGAACTAGAATGGCAACTGAAAGGTTATAGGTTAAAACCCTCCTAGGGGTGATTTATGATCCAACACTATTGTCCCCTCGAGCAAAACACTTAGCTCAATGGATGTTCCTGTAATAAGTGTACTGGAAGTCCCTTTGGATAAAACGGTCAGCTAAATTTCAAAAAACCTCTGAATATGTTGTATTTGGTGTTAAAGTAGAGTTGCACATACCTCAACACTTTTATTTTTTTACATTTTAACAATTTTAACTTTTTTGTCCTGGTTTAGGAGATCCTGGGTCTATCAGACATGACGCAATACCGATCCAAAAGATCCCTGCTGGTGCCCCCCATGTTCGTCCCAGAGAACCAGCGAGCCCCCTTCCCCAGGTTAATTGGAAAGGTAAGACCTTCCATTTGTAATGCTCTTTGATGTTAACTTAGTCCTAATAATGTGCATTGCCACCTTGATATTTGGTCAACCATATTTTGTGTTGTGGACATAAGTGTGCCAGTGCTACCTGATGGTTTAAATAAGCCATTCTTACGTTCTTTGGTTTTCAAGCTTACTTAGCTCTGGTTCCAAAAAATCAGATGAATTAGCAGAAAAATTATGCATGGAATGACACATTTTCGTAGGCCTGCGTTCACGCCATATCGTAATAACTGTAATTCCGAGACGACAAAACGTGATGTTCAACTCGGTGCTATTCTTGCCTCTGACTGGGGATTATCCGTTTCTATAGCGACAGTCAACAAAACGAACCCGCGTAAAAAAATGTTACATTACGTTTGTATGCTAATGCTAAATATTGAAGAACACAGAAAGTGTGTCAGGTAAAAATACGTACTTACGGTTTGTTTGTTTGTTGTTTGTTATTATTAACGTTGGCAGTAAATGTGTTTTAAAATTAACAAGTCTGAGTTAGAATAGTTTGTAAGAGCGCAAGTGTAAATACAACAAAGCTGTAAAAGCGGACTCGTGAGTAGATGAGTTTACTTGTTCGGTGTGATGATTAGTGTCCCGACAACCTCTGTAATTCCATTTAGCCATTAGCTACCAACCATCTTTTCTAGACATATAAGAAGCTTAAACACAAAATGAGTGTGGTGTTACTGATATGTTGTAGAATAAAATGTGACAATATCTTGAGCTTGTGCTAACCACAAACCTTATTTCATGCATTTAATGAAAAAAAAAAAAAAAAAAAAAGCTGTTGGAAGGATGGAACCAAAAGTGCAAAAACACTTGTTTCTGGGTTTTAGGACTCATTCTGGCAGGACTTTATTAGTGTGGATATAAGGCAAAATTAAAACTTTTCTTCTGAAAATACAGATCCTTGCTTCCCTAGCCAATAATTTGAAATGTTTTCTTTTAAATTCTCCAGAGTAACCTTTGGTCTAATTTGCATCGAATTGCTTTACCTGTTTTCACCAGTGTTGCAAGGCCGTTCCTTCATTTGTAATCGTTGAGCAGGGTGAAGAAACTAGAATAAGATGTGTTAAAAGTAATTCTACCGAACTTGATTATTCTTCTCGATCATGTTTAATATTCTATGAAAGCTTTTCTATTTCTAATGAAAATGCATGGAATTTGTTGAATTGTTTGTGTCATCGTTTCGGTTGAGATTCATGTATTCCACTTTGTTTGCTTGGCAGCTTTTCTTGTCTTTGTTTTCTCAGGTCTCTAGTTTTTCAAGGACCTCTGAGACCAACAATGGGGCAGAAAAGAAAGCAAGCATGCAGAAAAATTGTAGGAAAAGACAACACAAATCAGGCTTTGCACATCATACTTGATTTGCAGGCTTGAGATATGGGAGTTTTGCCCTAGTTGTGCCCCTGCCCATTTTTTATCACCATCCAAGCCTGTATATGTGGATGTCCCAGGGGAGATACTGTAGATTTTTGCAGAATATCTCAGTTTGAGCTTTGAGGTGATACCATCGGCTCAGCCCTGGTTTTTAATACAATAGTCGAATGCTGCTTTACCATTCAGAGAGAAAGATAAAAGAAAATGGAAACGAATGTTGGAGAAAAACCATTTGTTTTAGAGAGGTGTGTTTACAGCAGGAAACTAAGTAGTGGAATCAAATGTTTTCAGTACTTCCTGTTCGCTTGTTTTCTGTGGCTGTGTCTCAGCGTGGGCTGGGGTTATTCCTTGGTGAAATAAAAGTGGTAGATTACTGTGGAACAGTGAATAAACCACAGTTCGTGTCATTTTTTTGTGGTTTTATTCTAGTGTTGAATGCAAGGGCTGAATTATATTGCAATTTCTCCCACCGACAGAATAACCCCTCTATACTGCACATAGATTACCATGCTTCAGCAAGTGGCAGAAAACACAGCAAGGTCCATTGAGAGTCTGATGAGGCTGACCTTCCTTCAGTCTCTTTACATTTACATATGTCTGTGCTTTCTCAATCTATAGTACTTCTTTTGCAGCATTTTCACCATGGTGAAACCATGCAAGGGGACTGGCTACTGTGACCTATTCATTCATTCACAAAGTGGGCAAAATGGATTTTCCGCATGGATAAATCTTGTTTCCTTGCGCTGTTTACCTACCATACGGTGTACATTCATTTTTCATAATTTCCACTGCACGGGAAGGCTAAATGAAATTGGGAATTGCCCACTAGGATGATGGAAGCTTGAAGAGAAACAAAAGGGGTTTCCCAGATGTTTTCTCTCTGGGAAAGGCAGTAAACATGCTGGGTGTCTGGGAAAGCCTTCTGTTTCTTTTTCAATTTCCATCATTCTAGTGGGGCATTGTTTATTAGTATTATTGTCATATGAAGACGAATCGCGCTGCCGCTGATTATTTGCTCTCAATTTTGGAAAAGCCACTAACTGAATAAGAGACACCGTGATAGATTTGCCATCACAATCATTCAAGGCAAATTAGATTATAAAACTTAGTCTCTTTGGTTTTACACTGACACCTACTGGTGTGGATGTATTAAGGTATCATTTTAAACATATTTCCTAAAAGGACTGTCCATGTATTTATCTATGAGTTGTTTAAAGAGGAAAAATCCTCCTCCTATCTTTTTATTATGTTTTATAGTGCCATTGATCCCTGTGGGAAGAAATTGTAATACGGTAATACGATTGTTTAGAGGGGTTTTAAAAGTAATCCTTTGTGAACCACTCTGTCCTGTGTTTCCTCATGTTAAATCATACAACGGGCCAAATGGTTTTATGCCGGCCCTTTCTGTAAAGATGAGTTCTATTGGATGGTGTTGACTTGAGATCCACTCTCGGTTAAGGGGGCTTGAAGTATTGGAAAAGTAATAAAGAACAGATTTGCCCTGATTCCTGTTCTGGCTTTGACATCAGTCTTCTGTGGGATTATGGGGGATTTATTATGGTGGAGTGTTCACCTGTAGCACTGCAATCTCACAAATGGAAAAAAGTCCAGAGGTTCCCTCTCGGACCTGCTAGTAATTGTCTCTGGGCCGGTTTTTATGGGCAGTGCTAGTGTCTCTCTGTTCTAATATGTCCAGGACAAACCCTCCCCACAGCAATTGAATTTTTTGGCACCCAGAGCTGAAACACTGGCCATATTTTGTTGCTTCACAGTTACACTCATTCTCACTCTCTGCACTTTTCACAAATCAGAAGGAATAATTGTGCCTCACATTGAAGTGTTGATAGATGGCGAGGGATATGTGTTTGTTTGTCTGTGCATCATTAATACTGCTGGTGCTGATTGTCTTTCATTCTGCTTTGACCTTGCACTAACAAACATGAGTCTGATGTAGAACAAGAGAGAGACTTCCAGATAGTTAAGTGCTCTTTGTAGATATCTTTGTGCTACTTGTTTGCACTCTAGAGAGTGTGACCCCATCTCCCTCTGTCTTACTGAAGTTTTCCCTCTGTATTTGTTTTTTTTCCACACTAAAAGCCACTTTTCAGCTGCAGACATAAGAGCTGATATTTTTGTTTTGAAAGAAATTAATACCTTTATTCAGCAAGGTTGCACTAAATCGATAAATAGTTGCAGTAAACCTAACATCTATTTCAAAGTAATGGTTGCTGAAAATGTGGTTCTGCTATCACAGGAATTAATTCTGCTTTAAAATGTGTTAAAACAACAAAAACAGTTGTTTTAAATTATAAAAATATTGTAAAATATTAGTTTGTGTTATTTATCAAGTAAGCATAGTCTTTCAAAGAGGCTTTCAAAACATTAGAAAGTCTGACCACAAACTGTTAATTTTTGTTTTGGACACCATATTACTGTTTTTTTTATTTACTGTGTTTTTGACCAAATAAATGCAGTCTTGGTGAGAAAAAGGGGCTTCTTTCACAAACATAGAAAAATTACAGACCCTGTGTTTTTTGTTTTGTTTTGAACACAATATTACAGTTTTTCTTGATTTTTGACCAAATTAATGCACTGAGTATAGGCTTCTTTCAAAAAAGATTTTAAAAAATGACCAACCTTAAATTTTGAATTTTTTTATTGTTATTATTTTGTATTCCTGTTTTTTGATCAAATCAATGCTGTCTACTGTAGGTGAAAACATCCTTAGGCAAATTTTTTTCATCAAATTGCCTGGTTTGATGTATCTTTCATTTTCAAAGCACAAAGGGGTTTGTTAAAATCCATAACCCAAACTTTGAGCAATAGTAAAAGTGATTTTTTCTTTAGAAAGCACTACTTAGTTTCTGTTTTTTGAATTGTTTTCAAAGAGAAAGTTAAGTACTCTGTGTCTAATACACAGCCTCTTTGACATCAGTTTCCATTCAAAGTCAAACATCCGTAAATCAGGGGAGCTTATACACCACTGTGGTGCTCATACAGCCGAAAGCTATCACGGTAGAAAGAAAGAGTGAAAGAATATGAAAGTGAGGACATATCCTCTCCTCCCCTTCAGTGCTGTATTGTCAGAGAAGTTCGAGTCGGGTCCCTCCTCCCTGTCATATACAGGCAGTGGCAAGAAACGGCTGCTCTTTCATGTCTTCCCTGCTCCTAATGAGAGCTGATAGAAATAGGTGAGCGTCTCCCCCAGGGCTGTTCGCTGACATCTAATGACTGAGAAGAAAGCCAGGGGAGGCTGTGTAGGCTTGTTTGTGTTTGTGTACATGTGTTTGTTTGTACGTTCAAATAAACCACCACCTGTGAGCTCACCATAAACAGCGATCCATTTCCACGGCCTCTATTGCTCCACCCCACCAGTAGCCTTGATCATTCAAAACTTTTCTTATCACTTTCCGACAGTTCCTTGTATTCCACTGAAAGTTTAACTCCTACAATCACGCAGTTAAACTTTATTATTTTATTATTATATCTGGTAACTCTTTAGTATGGGGATCAATTGTCACTATTAATTAGTTGATTATTAGCATGCCTATTATTAACATATTGGCTATGTACTAGTGTTTATAAAGCACATATTCTGCATGACCATATTCTACATCCCTAATCCTACCAAGTACCTAAACTTAAAATAATTTTTTAATACATTTTTGTATTTTTTAGACATTGCCCCTTCTAATTGCTGATTTGTGATTAATATTTGCTTAATATATTTTTGTGAAAGCTTATGTTTTTTTTCAATATTGCTTGATAAATAGAAAGTTTCTAAGAACATGATTTATTGCAAATTAATTTTTTATGTAACAGTGTAAAAGTCTTTACTCTTACTTTTGATCAGTTTAATACGGAAGAGGATTAGGGCCAATCAAAAAATAAAAAAA
>SCHK01431993.1:0-11573 GCA_004124795.1 Poropuntius huangchuchieni | reverse complement strand
ATTGTTTTGTATACAGGCACCATTGAGCCCTGAAGAAAGCATTTCCTGTGTGTTGTCTGTGATTGGTGGTTTGACTGAAAAGGATCATGGGTCATTTCTTCACTATACTGGTGAACAACTACCCTGGTGAGACTGCAGATGCTTTTTAGATGCGAGCAATAGAGGCTTTATTTTTGTTTTGCTATATATGTATGTACTGTGTATGTATATTTACATATTTAATAATCAACATTCTTGTTCAGGGTTATTTTTATTTTCTATGCTTATGAAATGTTATTTTATTATTTGGGATGGTGAATGTGACAGCAATTCAAGAGTGGATCATGATTGAATTATTATGACATATTGGCATTAAAAGCACTGAAATAATGATAAAATATTGTCTGGTAAATAATGAACAATCTTTTCACCACTTGTTGTTTAACTGCAACAAACAGCCCAAATTATTGTGAATAACATTCAGAATTTAAGTTATCTTTGTAAAGTACAGCAGGGCATGACAGTCCACAGAAAAGGACAATAAAAACTACCATTTAGCCTGTTTATTATTTATTTACAGTTGTTGTAGGTGGCTATTAAAGACTGTACTGTCATTAAATGAGTTTGCTATTATTGTCAATTCATAAAACTGTATATGTATGAATAAAGCTGTATTTTGATCTCTTGGTGGCAGAATAGTGTGTTATTTCTTGACACAAATTTCAAGACATAAAGGTTTTCTTATTTTCTTAACACATGCACATACTCACAGTAGCTATGTTTAGCTATATCTCATTGCACAGAACAGTTATGCATCATAATTAATCTACTCATCCACAGTTTTTTCAAATACATATACATTTCTAAGAATATTATTTTGTTCTAAGAGGCAAATGGAGGTTCTCCCATCTACAGTACTGATACTCTTTTCTAGAAGCAATTATCTAATCTCACAAGCGTTGGCTATTTGGATACAGGCAGTGATAAACTGGCCATTGAATTTGCACAGTGTAGAAGTAAAGAAAGAAGAAGAGAGCAGTTCTACATGAAACACATCGTATCCATCTTAAGTTTCAGCTGTAGATTCAAGAGAGTAGCACAGATGAAGTCTGTTTAATAAGACCTGAATGAACAAGTGATCAAACAGGTTTGCCCTTGTGTGTATTTGCTGATCATCTGTCAGGTGATCGCTGTCAACTACGTCTCAGTATGGATCCGCTCCGGTCATAGTTTATTCGCAAAATGGAGCTAAAGGAGGAAAATTAAAGCTTGAAAAGGTAGGGTTCTGCCTTTGGTTCTTTTACTAGTGCTTTCCTTTTTAAGATAAATTTAGTACATAGAAACCTGCCACACTTGTCTTTCTCTTAACAGCATCTCAAAACAGACAGACATATACGAATATTTTTATTTTATATATCATGTAAAATACTATATTACTAACAGTATATACAGTATTATAAGAATCTGATTCTTGTGAGGTTAAACATGAATAACAACCAATATCAATAACCCCAACAAAAGTAACTTCATGTCCTTCATTCCCAGGTCTTTACATGGCAGAAAGATATGATTTTCTTTGCCGTTTTGGGTCTGTCCTTCAGAGAAATTCAACTGTCATTCTCAGAGGAATTGGAATATAGTATTTTGGGCATATCTGTTGTACTTTTCCTTATAGCCCTCTGCCTTTTGATATGGCAGATTCACCGCCACTGTACACAGTTTCCTGTTTCACGAAGACCTGGCAAGTTCTCATGCAAATTAATTGATTGATTTTTATATTTGACCTAATATTACACAAGATTAGTACATATTACTATAAACGTGTAGTTTTAGATAAGCATGTACTATTTGTGGCTTAGATGCACAGTATCTGCAGTACTGTTTAAAAGGTTGGGGTCGGTAAGATATTTTTGCTGTTGTTGTTGTTGAACACTTCAAATGAATACTTTATTGAAAAAGAATGCACTGTTGACCAGATAGGACAGTAAAGACATTTATAATGTTACATAATGTTATGTTTTTTTCAAATACATTTGTTCTTTTGAACTTTCTATTCATCAAATAAATAAAAGGTATTGTGGTTTCCACAAAAATATTGATAAACACCAAATCAGTATATTAGGAATGATTTCTGAAGGATCATGTTACGTCAAATCACTGGAATATTACTGTTTTGTTGTATTTGTGATCAAACAAAATGCAACCTTGGTTAGCAGCATAAGAGACCACTTTCAAAAACTTCCCAAAACATTAAAACAGTGTCTGAAATGAAAATTATAGAAAACATGCTAATGAGGTTTCTGCAGAATATCTATCAACATCTATTTGATTCCAGTGAATATTTTGTTAGCAGATGACCTGTCAGCTAGGAGCGGAGGTTTTCAGTATGCTACACAAACAAATGATNAACATCTATTTGATTCCAGTGAATATTTTGTTAGCAGATGATCTGTCAGCTAGGAGTGGAGGTTTTCAGTATGCTACACAAACAAATGACGCTAAGGTAAGATATAATTGCATAAACATCATTATCTTCATAACTTGGAATGCATCCATTTTCTACTGTGTTTGCTTCCTTGGTTTTTGCTTGCTCTAACCTAGTTCAAACAAAATAGATGAAAAACGTGTTTTACAGATGGTTGGCTTTGCCAACCGCATGTGTGTATTTCTAAATATCCAAAAAGACTATAACTAGAAAATTAGACCAGATACACACTCTGTCCATCAGATGGATGTTCATTATGAGGAACTGAGCCACCGACTGTCCCCTGGCACCTCTTGCACTAACCTGGGCAGTAGTTTAGATCTAGCAAGCATGGCAGATCTGGAAGAGGGGAACATCCAGGGATCTCTGCGCTTTTCACTGTTCTACGATCAGCTGCAGTCCAAACTGGTGGTGACGGTACTGGATGCTCAGGATCTAGCCGTGCGAGACTTCAGTCACAGCGTAGACCCATTTGTTTGGGTGCGGTTGCTGTGGGCAGAAAGAGAGGATGATGAGCAGAGTACAATGCAGTGTGTTCTGGACGAATGGCAAACACGTCTAGTGAAGAAGAGCTGCAGTCCTGTGTTTGGAGATCAGTTCTCTTGCACTCTGGCTGAGGAGGAAGTACCAAGAGTCACTGTTAGACTTGAGGTATGTAACGGGCCTAGCATCCAATTTTATCGTGACACATCAATTCACTTTTGATTGTTTCTTTTAGGTTAGGGATTTTGATAAATACTCAAGACATGGAATTCTAGGAGAGGCCCGTGCTCCCCTGAACAGTCTGAAGCTCTCATATCCCCTGGAGTTAAGAGAGGATCTGCAAGTACCCAAGAAAGTAGGTTTTATCCTGGTATAACTAATTGGAAATTATGAGATTTAAAAAAAATAAATAATTGGTACATTTTTTGTGTAGGATATGGTTGGTGAGGCACTGCTCTCTCTGAAATACATGCCTACGTCTCAGAGGCTGGAGGTGGGGGTGTTGAAGATCCGCACAGTATGTCATCCCAATAAGACTGAGAGAGGTGAGGAATAATGAGTATATACTTATACATGAATGGAATTGAAATAAACTGTGCTGCAAACTGGTACATTTTTATTCTATAACACCTATTTATATATGGACAAATCATTTGGGACACACCTCTTAATTATTGAATTCAAGTGTTTCAGTCAGACCCATTGCCACGGGTTTATAAAATCAAGCACTTAAGCATTCAGTCTGCATTTGCAAACCCAAAGTGGGTCATTGTGGAAATCCCAGGGAATTCAAATATGGTAATAGGATGCCATCTTTGCAGTAAGTCCATTTGTGAAATGTCATCCCTGCTAGATATTTCACTGTCAACTGTTAGTGGTATTATTTTAAAGTGGAAGTGTTTAGGAACAGCAGCAACTCAGTCATAAAGCAGAAGACAATGTAAAAGTGGTGCATGGTGCGTAAAAGTTGCCAACACTTAGCTGATTCCATAGCTGAAGAGTTCCAAACTGGCATTAAAATCAACTGCGCCACCACTGGACCACTTTGGCTGGTTATAAATTTTTTATTAGTTTGAGTTCTCTTTTTTTATTTTTCTATAGCTTTAATTAGGCATAATTTCTAGTGTCAGTTTTTTTTAAGTTTAGTATTCATATTGTACTTTAATTTCACCTTTATTTTAAATACCGAAAACAATTTTAATAGTTTTAGTTAACATAAGACTGCTACAGCAATGATGACATGGAGCTTTTCTACAATTGTGTGATATTGCTATGGAAGCCTGTTTCTGCCACTAATAAAATAATTAAAAATGTGATTGCGACTTTTTATCTCACAATTGTGAGTTTACATCTCGCAATTCTTAATTTTTTTCTCAGAATTGCCTGATACAATCTCGCAATTCTGACTTATTTTCTCAAAATTGCGTGATATAAACTCGCAATTGCGAGTTAAGTCAATTGTGAGATATAAACTCGCAATTCTGAGAACATAGTCTTTTTTTTCCTCAGAACTGGACTTTATAACTCTATTGAGAAAAAAATCTGAATTGCAAGATACAAACTCGCAATTGCGAGAAAAAAATTCAGAATCTCACAATTTCTCTCAAATCTGACTTTATATCTTGCAATTCTGAGAAAAAAAGATCTGAATTGCTAGATGTAAACTTGCAATTGTGAGGGAAAAAAAAGTCACAATTACCTTTCAGTGGTGGAAACAGGCTTCCATACTTAATTCACAAAAAATAAGTTAATATTAAATAACTTCCATTTAAAGTATTATCATATAAACCAGTTTATAAATTTTTGCTCTGCCAATTGAAAATAATTCCAAACAAATTCGAATGAATGACCCATATAATTATAGTCAGTTATGCCATGGTGTACCGATGAACCTTCCCTTACTGATAGCCTTGTAAAAATTAAGAATTGAATGTATTCATTTATAAATTATGAACTAACAACGAACAAAAGTTTATTTACATTTTAACATTAACCTAGCTTAATAAATCTGGTAAAATTACTTTTAAATTATATTTAAACTGTTTGTTGATTGTACTCACAGCTCTCTATGCCAAAACCAGCGTTACCTGCAACCACTGCAAACTTCGACATCAAAGGACAAAACAGAAGAAGCGTTGGGAGGTGACTGTGTTCAATGAGGTCATGACCTTTGTGTTGCCAGATCAACAGATTAGAGAGTGCACCGTTATAGTGTCTGTTTATGAAATTCAACCTTCAAAAAAGTCTTCCAAATGTTTGATTGGTCACATTCACATCAAAAAGGGCAAAACCTTTGAAAATGAGCACTGGAAACTGATGATGCAATCACTAAGACAGCCAATTGCTAAATGGCATTTAATCTTCATCTGAATACATCTTCTAGTTCCTGAGGTGGGAGGGCGTACTTCCTACTTTTGTGCCTGTTTCAGGTTGCAAACATGCACTGTCAAGAAAATAAAATGTTAAATTTGGTTACTCATTGGGTTTAAAACACCTACAAAGGCTATACAGGTTAATATGTGTATGTTTCTTTAACTTTGGACACTTCTGGCCTGTAGACTTAAAACTCACTTTCACACTCAGTCTCACTAATATTTATTTTTTCAGCTAACAATATACAACCTGTATACGACAGTAGAGATACGTGTATAAAGTTGTTATTGTATATAGAACATTTATGCCACTGTGCCATCTCAAACAATGAACTGTGTTCATAGCATCACATGGTTGAAATCTAAAACGTTTTTTTGTATGCATTAGCTAACTATTGCTTAGGTTAATTTCCGTTTTAAAAGCAAATGAGATTTACGTTCTTCGCTTAATTTAGTCATGTTTGGTAGTGACGCACAATAAAATATTCAATTCAAAGCTGATATTTACCTTGATTTTTCTTCATTTTCACACCACATCATGTCTCTTCATCTCAAACATGCCCTTCGCTGGCACTGCTGTTGGTTCCTACAAGTTGCCTACGAACGTTACTAGGAATGGTTCAATGTGGTGAAAATGTAATTGCCTATATTTGGAAACATATACTTGTTTATTCGTTATGAATGAATCCTCATTGACGTGCTTACCAAACTAATATAAATCGGCTGTATATTGTTGATGTTTGCGAATGACAAGATACCAACTGTATCCACAAGATGGCTCTCTAACGCTATGAGACTAATGAGGCTCATCTTTTTTTCATGTCAACACGTCAGACATCTGAATGAAGCATTTGAAAAGCTGGGCTGAAGTCAAGTTGTTGTTTTAGGGTACATATATAGAGTTCATATACATGTAATTATATCCTCACCACAATTCTAATAGATCAGGAGAAGAATTTAACCAACTGAAATAGAGATAAGCACATCCCTATAAATGTGATTCAGCAAGCCTGCAATGCATATTTAAATATTTATCTGACAGTAAACTGTCACCATTTTGGATTGAACAGAACAAGCATATGATAACATTTCTTTCCCCTCATCTATCTCCACACTGAATGTGTCTATAATGAAGGATGTCTCACAGATGGATTTGTGCTGCAAAAGTTGCACACATCACTCATCATTTCCAGCCCACTGAAGCACTGGCTCACTGCTAAAATTGCAAAGCCATACTCAGCACTTGAGGAGGAGGCTGCATCATTAGCGTGATGCTAGGATAACAGCGTTTGGAAGGAGAACAGACCCACACTACCATTTAAACAGATGAGCGTCTCAGTGGCACATTATTTAGTTTTGGCCTGCCTCCAGATTGTTTGTTTGAAGTTACTTCTGAGCCACTGGTCCAGTCTTTTTGTAGACAAGTAGATAGTGAATTGAGGCAAACATCTCGACTTTGACTCATAATGAGCAGGGCTGAACAGATGTTACGGCACCTCCGCTGCTCAAGGCCATTCCCAGGCATTACATCTCTCTCTTCAAGACTGTTTGGAAAACTGTTCCTCCCACAGTCTGTTAATGAAAGTCACGATGGGATTTGGGGGAAAAAGGGTGAGCATGAGAAATCTGGGGCCTTGGAAGGGAGGAATGCATTCCTCTTTTCTCACTTTTGTTTAAAACCACAATATTACTTGTCTTTTAAGAACCCAGCAGGGTTTATAAATGTCCTTGAGGACATTTTACCTCACCGTAAGTCACGTTTTACTTCACCCTTTATCATTATAAGAGGAGAATGTTAGCACCTAGATAAGTTCATTATTACCCAAAAATTAATTATTATTTAACTTGTAGGTTAACATGCCATATGTGTGTGTGTGTGTATAAAGATTTTTGTTGTTGCAGAACTTGATTTTTGTTGATGTGTTAGTATTTGTATTGGGTGTGTCTTTAATATATTTTCATATTATGCTAGCGTGAATACAACAATTTAAATGCTTGATGTCATTTTGTTTTGTATTGTATTGGGCGTACAATTCATTCTACACTTATAGTTGTACACTGTTGTACACAATATTGAAAACTGAGGCATGCAATCTGACACGAAAGTATTTCAGCTTCACATGTGAGTCAGGCTAATTTAAAAAAAAAAATTTTTTAAAACATATACATCTATTGTCTGTTCCTATTCAGGCTTCACTATGTTGCAAGCCAAATTGAAATAGACTTCTATGTCAGAAGAAATGCTTTGAAGTGCTTTTTTGTTATCTGTTATATTATCAGGGGAGAGTGTTAGCATCTATATAAATTTATTACCCAAATGTTCATTATTATTTAAGTTTTAGATGAGGATCTGTATGCAAATTGGGATGTATCAAATCTTTTAGGTCTGCTAAAAAATAAACCCTGTCTCTTTTGCTTTGTCTCTGACAGGACGGGTGGGAAGTAATTATTTATAAAGCACTGATGATTCAGGACAAACTCCAGCCACATAACTAGAATTCCTCCACATAGAAAAGTAGCCCAACCTAAGAAAGACTGTTTAGACAAGAGATAAAATAAAGTGCATTACTGTTAATGCATTTGCCTAATGTTCTCCTTTATTTTCTTTTACAAATTACAAAGTTGATGCTGGCTCTAAAGCTTAATGTACATTTAACCTCAAACTGTCTTTTTAGCCACGAGTGGCAAAGTATATTTTTATTGTAAAAGTTTAACTGAAATTGTAAGGACTAATAATAATTAATAATTCAATTATTTTTAATAGCTGTCATAAAACTGAATCATTTAACACTGGTTATTGTCTAAACTACAGGTTTATTGCAGGTTGAAACAGACAAACGTGGATAGAGTCACTGGTCAAAGGTAATGTCACCCAACTTGACTAATGTTCTGTAGTAGTTGAAAATGCATACATATTCATTATATTTGTCGCTCCATATGGGTTTAGAATATGGTATATGCCCTGGTATGTATGTATATAAAGGATATTTTCAGGCTGTGCATATACGAGGGTCTCATGGCATAGCTGTTCCGGGCCACTGCTGTTAACTGCAGTAACACATGATATGAGTTGGCTCACACACTTCTTACGCAACACTAATGAATCAGCCCAGGGCATAATGGAACCCGTTGCACTGTTGAGAACATAATTATTGTTGTTGTCTCTGTTGTTTTTTATTGTTACACTTGATTTCTTATGTGTTGTGTATTGGGTGTGTCTACAAATATATGTGTATAATATACAGCATGAATAGATCTATTAACGTCATTGACGTCATTTTTGTTTTGTATTGTATTCGACTGTATTGGGCGTACCATTCATTCTATCATTGTATTTGTACATTGTGTACAAAACTGAATATTGAAAACTGGGGCACCTAATTTGACATAAAAACCTATGTTTCAATTTCACTATTAACAAGTTTTAAAAAAAATAGTCAGGATTCAACTGTTGTCTGTTCCTGTGTTTAATGTCACTGAAACTGACTTTTATGTCAGAAGTGCTTTTGACTATAATTTTTGAAAGAACTTTTAAGTACATAAGTCAAGGCCCTTCCAGGAAGCAGTGCTCCAAAATCTGTTTCTTCACAAATACAAACAGACCTTTGGACAGCAACTAAATCAGGATGACCGAAATCTGGAGTAGTGAGTCAAAGTGAAATTTAGAGAGACTGAACATCCATTTTATTTTATTTTTTATCTTACTGTTATATCTTATTATTTATTCTTAAAGATTTCCCTCTTTATGGCTTAAATAAATGAAATAAAATGAACTATAAACTGGGCGGATTAAAGAGATCTCAGTTGATCTGAGGCATTCAGACATCAAGAAACATTCTTTAAAGACCAACAGGCTTCACACTGCAGGGAATCCAAACAAAGCAGGAACAGGAATTCTGTTTTTCAGCCTGTCAGATTCCATTCTCTGTCCCACAACATTCTACACAATCCCAAAAACCTGTGAAGTGGAAACTTAACGGTGTAAACTCAGTCAAATTAGACAAGATGCGAAACAAACTCAACTGAATATCTTGCAGTGAACAATAGCTAATCTTGGCTAATCCCACAGTGAGTTAACTGATGACAATGTATATTGCACACAAGCTGGAAAGTACTTTCTTAAACTGGAAAGCACTAATCTGATTGGCCGACTCTGTGTAACTTCTGGAAATATGGTTATACAGGTGTTTTTTTTTTATCAGCCTGCCTGGAAATGAAGTTGCATGACGGATAATGAGCTCTACTGAAGAGATTCAACATTTTAAAATATTTTTGACATGCAACGTAAAACACACTGCCATACACAAGTGAAGGAAATATTATTTTACTATAATAAGACATAAATTAAAAAATCTCTGTTTTTCACGGCTCGTAACACTATTTTCCAGTTACATTTTGAGTTCTGTGAGTGTGTTTGCCTGTTTATCCTGAGCTCTCCTTTATCTTTACCCTGCTGAACGACAGCCAGACCTTTCACTTTGGCATCTGTTAGAGAGATAAAGATAAGAGCCAAAAATCTCCGTCCTCCCACACATCAAATTTGAGAAAAAAAATAAATAAATAACAGCTCAAGGACACCTCACTGGCTGGACACTCACAAATCCACTCTCATTACATTATAGCTACAACCACTAGCTTCCGGTCATGATGGAGATTACATACTGTCATTAGGAATGTTTTTACCAATAGCAACCACTTATAGCAAATGTTAAAATGCCTTAAAAAAAAAAAAATTTACGTGATTATTTCATTGCCCCTGCCACAATACAAAGTATAATTTGCTACCATCTTACAGTTGGTATATGGAATATTCGCATAATGAAATAATTACAAATTAAGAATAATTAATCTCTACATCAAAAATTTATCAACAATTCTATCACAGCATTTATTTTCTTGATATATATGCCAAGTAATATTTTTTATGAATATGCTGATGCATAGCCATTTAACCAACATTTCAACTCCGCCCATTAACTGTGTATACCCTTACCAAAAAGTAGTATACTTCACGTTTATTTTATTAAGTATACTTAAGTAAAGTTAAAGTATATATTTAAGTATAGTTTATGTAGTAAGTATACAAATATCAGTGTACTAGTAGTATACTTGTAAGTGTACTATTTCAATACTCCTTGGGACTAAATTGGCCCACTTTCTAGTATATAAAAGTCTACCCGATCTCATGAATGTGCGTATAAATATAAGCCAAATAAAAATGAAAACTCGTGGTATAGATACACAAAAATTTGCACGCCAACAAATTTCGTATCATATGCACGCGAAAACTGCGTATTATATGCACGCCAAACACGTGCGTGTCATATATACGCCAAAGTCCATTTTTTCGTATCAATACCACGAGTTTTCGTTTTTATTTGACGTACTATTTATACGCATTTTCATGAGACCGGGCTCATAAAAGTATACTTTAAGTAGGCTACAACTAGTTTACACTAATTTAGCTTGTACTGCAACTAAAATATAGCCTACTAATAGTGAATTATAGGTATACTGATAGTTTACTAATTAACTACTTGTAGCAGCATTCTTAGTAAACTTTGAAGTATAGTCTCAGTAAACTACTAGTTTAGTAGTTTTATACAGCAAGTATACTCGTAAGTTTTCTTTAAGCGAACTTTACATCATACTTCAAGTATACTACTATGTCGCTGTTTAGGTATTGTATATATTTTGTTATATGAATATCTGAACAGAACATCATAGAGAAGAAAGAACTGGGTTTCTGCTTGTAAACAAAACATTTTATTTTAGGTTCATCCCAGCTAACATAAGACCGAAAAACACCGGCGGACCGACAGCGTTTTTAGATTGGCAAGCCGACCAATCTAAAAACGCTGTCAGTCCGCCGGTGTTTTTTGGGTGGCTGTCGGCTGCCGCTGGTGGTCTACTGGAATAACGATGAGCAAAACGCCGGTGGACCCCCGACTTCTGCCTCTAGTGGACCGCCGGTCTTATGTTAGCTGGGCTTGTAGCAGCATTCTTAGTAAACTTTGAAGTATAGTCTCAGTAAACAACTAGTTTAGTAGTTTTATACAGCAAGTATACTCGTAAGTTTTCTTTAAGCGAACTTTACATCATACTTCAAGTATACTACTATGTCGCTGTTTAGGGATTACTTTGTATATATTTTGTTATATGAATATCTGAACAGAACATCATAGAGAAGAAAGAACTGGGTTTCTGCTTGTAAACAAAACATTTTATTTTAGGTTCATACATTCTTTTTTTTT
>SCHK01431976.1:0-17443 GCA_004124795.1 Poropuntius huangchuchieni | reverse complement strand
TCAAATGGACCATTTACACTCCCAATTGAGATTGTACATAGTGTCAATGGTCAATTTGAGAGATAGGTGGCGGTTTTGAGCATGTCAACTTATATACTGCTCTGGCATTGTGATTGGTAACCTAATTTGCTTTGGTGTAGCTCTTTCTGAATATATGGCCTTTTCTTACAGTCTGAAGGTCCGTACTCCCACTCCAGCAGTAATACGCTCTCCAGCACCGCATCTAGTGGGGGTCACAGCGATGACAAGTGGTATGATCTGGGCAGTGGAGGGGTGGGAGAACAGCCGGAATCTGAGCCGAACGGTTTGGGTGGTGGAGGCTACCTTCAGGGCGCTTCAGCTGACAGCGGCATCGATGCTACATCATACGCCCCCACCCATGGCAGTTCCAGCTCTCTGCTGGCTGTGGGAACTGCTGGTGCCAGAGAAAGAGCCCCCTCACCTTGGCACAGCCCCACAGAAGGGGGCCGGAGGGTGCTTGAGAGGTCCCCTCCCGCTGCTGAGTCCCCAGTGTCCCCTGCAGACGGGCCGCCTACTACCCGAAGCCCACCGACCCATCTACTGGTCCGGGATGGCAGCTCCTACAGTCTGAGTGACATGGCCTCTTATTCTAGGTATGCTTTTTGCATAGCAAAACCTAGCAAATACGCAGGACTTCTATGAGTTTTGCATGCAGTTCTTTGATATACTGTATGAAATGTTTGTTCTAGTAAGATTTTGGCAAATATGATCCTATAAAGTATGTATGCGGTTTATTTTCTGAGATAGTCTAGACATGTTTTCCCTTATCTGGCTCTTCCTCAGCACACGCCACTCTGTCAGCCCTGCGGTCCTGAGCTCCAGCCACAGCTCCCCACGTGAAGAGTCTTCCTCAGCCACCTCCCCCTCCTCTTCCTCGTCCCAGAGCTCGGTGTCACCTGGCCCTAAGAGTTTCTATCCACGCCAGGGGGCCACTAGCAAATACCTGATCGGCTGGAGGAAACCAGGCAGCACCATCAACTCTGTGGACTTTGGGGACACACGCAAGTAAGTGAAGGAGCTCGGCTGTGGGGATGATGGATGGCTGAAAGATGTGTGACTGGATTATTAAGGTGTGAAGGAGAGATGCTTGAAAAGATACACACAGGGAAATGGTCACAAGTTCAAGTCATAAATCATAGACTAGCTACAGTCCTGTTGGAGCAAATTTTCACAAGTTGTTTTATAGACGGTTAAGTTTGATCTAGTTGTTTTTGCTCTCTCTGACCTTCCTTTTCAGAGTCAATAAATGTGTGATCTTTTTGTCTCCAAAAGATTTTAGCTTTTGTTTTCCTCAGTGGCTCTTGTATATATATATATATATATATATATTTTTTTTTTTTTTCCAATACATGACTGCCCCCTTCTGGAGAAGAAGTATAATAACAGTGAAATGAAATCTGTGCAATATGTAAAAGTGGAAATTATTGGCATAAAATGAACAGATTGTTTTAATTCAAAATCTTGATGTTTTTTCTGTAGACGACCACAGGGTGAGGGAGGGGACCCTGGGTCTTCTCAGTCCAGGCCCTCTCTTAGGGATCTGCATTCTCCTCAAGCTATGTGCAAGTCTACAGTGGATGAAGATCTGAAGAAACTTGCTGTGCCAGAAAGTCTCCCATCCAGGCAGCACAAGGACAAGGTACGTCAACTGAAAAAACTACGTCAGTGTGCTCCATTTTTTTTTTAAAGGTTGGCCAATCGCATCAAGTTTACACCTGGTATTAGGGATGAATGAAATCATGATATATCATGATATAACTTAATAAATGGAAAGGGCTGCTGCGAGTTTGCATTATTTATGTGCATTTGAAAACCTAACGTGCCAAACATTTCACCAAATTTTAAATAAGCGTTTATAAATCATTTATTTTAAATACTTTTTTTTTTTTTACTGTAAAATAATCATATAGTAATGATTAATATTGTTATTTTTATTCTAAATCTTCTTATTGTTTTATAGTCTTATTGATCTATTTACAATTTTGGCCAAATTTGCAGTCTACAAACTACAAACTTTATCAGAAAAATGAAATGATAAAAAATGAGGATTAAGGCCTGTTCACACCAAGGAGGATAACTATAATGATAAAAATACAGTTTTAAAAATAATTATACATTTAAAATAAGTCCGCATTATATATCCCATCCCTTCTCTTCCCTGCAGTCCTCCTCAGGTCCAGCGAGCTCAGGGCGGCGTTCTCTGCACCGCACTCTGTCAGATGAGAGCATATACCGGGGTCAGCGGCTGCCGTCTCTGGGAGATTCAGTTCTGGAGCAGGCTCTGGCCAGCGACGTGCTCTTCAGCTGCTCTACCCTTCCACGATCCCCAACCACCCGTGGCGCCCCACTGCGCAGACCTTCCTACAAAATGGGCATCAAGATGCATGGTGAGAAAACCTGTCATGATTAGTGCTGTTACAGTCTAGCACAATCTATAGAGATGTTCTGAAAATGCTAAATATCGTAGAACAAATCTTTTAAGCCTGAAGTCATCAACAGGGGGTCCGAGACATGACTGCAGGAGCTCCACCAATTATTGTTTGATCTAAAACAAACTCCTATGGAAAAAAAAAATGAGACACAAATGCAACTTCAAAGCTAAAATTCAGCTAAATGTTTCATTGTCTGGAAAGTTTTTTACGTTTTTACTCAGTACCACAAGTTATGAAAGTGCATTGCAATGTAGTTCCGTTAATTCAAATTAGTGCTCCCTTAGATTTGCTCTTTATGTTGTGTAAGATCCACACTCCACAAGCTCTTAACTGGGCAGAAGCGCACAATCACACACATGCGCACACACACACACCACCTCACGTTTTCTCATTGGGTATGTGTTAGGTGACCTCTCAGCGTCTGACACCTCTCTAGCAGACCTGCACGAGCGACAGAGGCCACCTCCTCCTGAACTGGGTCTCATGCCCCTCCCAGACACAGACACAGACAGCGGCCTGGACTGGACCCACCTTGTAGATGTTGCCAATGCTTTCGAGGGTGAGAGAAGACCACAGCGCAGTGAGCCCATTTCTCTTCTCTTTATCTCTCCTCCTCAGCTATGTCACAGCTTTGCACAATCCACCCGTCCATCTTTTATAGGAGGGAGAGTTCTTTTTGTTAAATTAAAAGTGCGTTTTTAACTATGAGCACTTTTATGATGCCAGTGTTTGATTTTTAAAGGGATAGTTCACCCAAAAACTCGTAAGACCATCTTAAACTTTACAGTTATTTAGGCTTATGAGGTTAAGGATTTATCTATTTTGTCATACCATGATTTGCTGAAACGTAAGGATTTAGAATAATGAGCGAACTGCTGTTATATTAATAGGAATGTCCCCTAAGGACTTGCACTGATGGACAGATGTGAAATTATGTCTTGAAATGTGCGTCTGTGTTATGCTCGAGGTGCTGCTTTATCATTTGCCTAATGCTGCCTTCACAGTTAAATTAATGCTCTGCTTGTCATCACACCATCATCATCATCTCTCTCAACTCCATCACACTCTTGTTCTTCTTCCATTCCCTTCTCAGTGCAGAGAGGGTTTATGTTTAGTTCTCAAGACGTCAGTCAGAGAGGAGAGACTTCACTCAGTCCTCAGCATCTAGAGCTGCAGCCAGTGCCGCACACCAGACTCTCCCCCAGGTACATCCAATGTGTAATTCTCATTTTGTCAGGTAGTTTCTTGCACGTCATCCATTTTGTCCTAACTGTGGTTCTTCTGTTAGTGAGGGCCCTTCAAGCTACGGTGGGAAGGTTTCTCAGCTGGAAGCTTTGGTGAAGATGTTGCAGGATGACTTGAAGAAAGTGAGGAGAATCTCTATCAGGCTCTGTCGAAATCTAAAGTTAATGTATTTACCCTCACATTTATCATTCTCTCACTCTGTTTTTCCTGTTTGTTCTTCAGGAAAGGGAAGAGAAATTGAAACTGCAGGCACAGGTTAAGAGGCTTTGGGAGGACAATCAGAGGCTGCAAGAAGAGTCTCAAAGCTCCGCTGCCAAGCTCAAGAAGTTCACGGAGTGGGTCTTTAACACCATCGATCTGAACTGAGCCATCTGCAGAAGACAGGCAAGATCAATAGACTTCTTGAGGACCAGACAGACGTGGGAGAGACTTTTTACTCCCATGTGAGAGCGGATTGAGAATTGTCCATTCACAATTCCACATAATTTGATGTTCACATTAGCATTCCTCTACAGACTGTGGCGATAATGACCAACTCTGACATGGCTCAAAGTCAGGGGAGGGCGAAAATACAAATCTTCAGCCCTTTCCTGTGATGACTTCTCTTCTCTAGATCCCCCGGGACATCATTAGAAGTGCCCACAGGAGTAACTAGTAACTGGCTGTGATGCCAGCCTCTGCCTTCCAGGCTGTTCCACTCTTGTCCCTCCTGTGCCCTACTTACGACTGACGACCTGACATTCGGTTCCAGTCATTTGGACAGTGCTACAGTCCTGCCCCATGAAGACCCCCTGCCTCAGAGCCAGAGTAGGAGACTCCTCTGCTACACGACCATATTTCAGCATCCAGTCGTAAAATTTTGCGGCGTCATTTTGGTTTTGGAGTTTGTGCTTTTTCCCCAAACTGTAGGAAGCCTGTCCGCATGTTCCCATCTACAAACTTCGTGTGACACAATTTGTTTCAAAAGAAGGAACACCATTTTTTTTTTTGAGGCGGCATGAAGTCATTTGCTCATAATGAAGTCAAAACTTGTGTTGTGTTGTGATGTTTCATCTCAACATCAATTGAAGCAATAGCAGGGAGTCTAAACCCTTGTCCTAAAAACCGGACTTGCGCATACATAATGACTTTGGCAATATCCTGCCTCGAAGTACATCTCAAGTCTGTGGTACGAACGCTGATGATCCTACAAGTCTGGAATTTAAGGACAAGTCTTATTTTGGGAACAGTTGAGTTATTTATTTGTCTATGTTTTGAGTAATCAATTATTGATTCTCTATGCGTGCAGTACAACGGACATCTGTGAATAGTGTTTATTTCAGAAGGGGATGTCACTTCATTTGGACTCTGTTTTTATTTTTGGTATTATTTTTATTTCTAGTAGAGTTCTGCCTGAGCTGCAGTATTTTTTTTGTTGTGTGAGTTGTGGTGCCCTAGTCTGCTATTGTGTTGCTTTAGTGCCATCTAGTGGTAATAAGTGATCGTCTCACTTGACTTCAGCTCTAATCTATTCCAGTATGTTTCCACGTTGCCTATACACACCCATAGTGATGGAAACCTTCCATTCAAACAAGAGATAATGCAAGAAAAAGCAGACACACGGGTATTGGATTCAATATCAGGGATGAGAGGAGGTGCCTTTCTGAGAAAAGGGAAAACAGGAAACTAGAAGCCTTTTCAGAGGCATAAGAGGAGTCATGAGTTCTCATGAAAAATGCAGTGGGCTGCTCACAGGAACTAGCCTCAGAAAGAATGCACTCAGACCGAGTCATTTCTCCAGTTGCCATCAACGAGCGCGGAACCAGAGGGACGGCTTGGTTAAGAGCCTGGTTCACTGTCTGGGATCAATAATATTGAACAACTGCCCTGTAATCTTACACCCGGTTATAGTCCTTTGCTCTTGTTGTCAGTTCCTCAGTCCCTCGTTTGAACATAATGGCATTCCCAGAGCAAAAAGGTCAGTCATCAAAGACCAAACATCTTGCCCTACTTATATCGCTGACCCAAGTAATGTATATTGTATAGCTCTCCATTTTCTGGTTTGAAGGGCCTGTTTATATTGTGCTGGAAACACTAGCTGGATGGAGTCCATTTCTGGATACTTTAAGTATTGCGAAGAAGATGTGCATAATGGATCCGGAGGTTACTTTGATTTGAGTTTGCGAACAGTGAGCAGCCATAATCGATTCTGTTCTAGGAATCACTCGAAGTGTCTCAGAAAGTGCCTCCCGATGCCAGCAGAGAACGACACACTAAGAATGCCAAACATTTTGCCTCGGTCCAAACTCCCTGTAAACAGGGTTGACCTGCACAACATGGAGAACGACGTGAGATTATTAGTTTCGTTTCCAGGTTTTGCTGCCTCAGTCAGGAGGGCGAAACAAGAGCATCAAACTCCCTGACTGCTATTTATTCTCCCATCTCTCCCCTCTGGTTTGGTCTTCATTTTTCCAACATTCTCAATCATTTTTAAACACATAAATGGTTTTGTTTAAGGTAAATATTGATGACTGTGGGAATGTGAATTTTTTATTTGAATTCATTCTTTCTCTTATCTCTTCTATTTTTGTTCTTAGCTTCCTGAGTTGAATTTCTTTGCACTGTTTTTGTTTTGTTTTGTAGAAATCTATCGCTTTTGGTTTATGGACATGCATAAACATATGGCTTTTGATGTTGTTTCTTGTTCTTACGTATGCAGTCACTTTTGAGAGAGACGAGGCTGGGATGGTGTTCCCTTCCTTGATCTCTTTTATATTGTGTCATTAGACGTTACTCCATATATTCTCCCATCTAAACTTTAAAGAATTGTGTTTTTAATGATGTGCACATTTTAAAAAGGAGCATTACGATTACAAACAAAAAGTACTGTTTACATATACTGTTCATCTTCTTTGTAAAGTGTAGAGGTTTAAAAAGAGACTTTCCAGTGATTACAGTATTAAGGTTTCATAAATAAATAATAATAAAAAAAACTTGATTTGGGGTGCTGTAATTATTCATGAACTGGTCAAAACAAATGGCTCATGCTTGCCGCCTGCTCTATGAGGTGTAATCTGCCATTGCTTTCTGAGCCAATAAATTAATTTAAATGCCATAGTTGAATGTCATTCCACGTCTCCTTGTGTTTATTATTATTGCTGCAATCTGTGCCCTTGTTTCATGTTTTTGTCTTTCTCTCCATCAGTGTTGTGCTTTTGTGGGAGAGGCTGATTTTTGCCACGGTAACGGCGAGGATAATTGCACCTTGCAGTAAGTAATCAGCAAAGCCTGTTGAAGAGCAAGGCTGGATTGCCAAGGGCTCCTCACGTCCTCCTGCTGATCTGCCTCTGATTGTGACGTTAACCCTCCCGTGACTGTGAATCCCATCTAATGTCATTGTGGCAGTGATATAGCTGAACTTGCAGAATTAAGCTGCTTCTCTTTGTGGAAATGCTAATATCAACCCAAAATGGAAAAGAACGGAAAGGCCATCTGTTACCTGCAGCAGCCGATTCTGGCAAGCATTTACTGCCCGAGCTAGGAAAGTCAAATAACCTTGCCGGATTTTCATGCGTGTGGTAGAAGACATTTCTGATATATCAGCGAGCAAATGTCAATGGTGTTATTATCTGCCTCAGACTATTGGAAATGGACATGTAGAAGACTTGAGTGCTCAGACCCAGACTGAAGTGGAGTGTCCTCTGCTCAGGAACTTAGGTTGAACAATGCAATGGGGAATTTTTAGTGCACTTGAAATAAACATGTTGTAGAACAAGTAGCGGGAGCAAAGGGCTTAGAGCTCTTCCCAAGAGTGCTGGCCGTTGTAGATGCTGTCAGAATTCTGTTCGGTTGTCAGTAGACCTGAGCTCTCCACAGTTGCAACCAATGCCATAAAAATACACCCTTTTCTTCTCACTTCTGTAATTCGTACAACTCTTACGGTACCTTAACCTACTAATTTTGCAGTACCAATGTGCTGTACATTGAGTCGCAAAACCTTTGTTTTAGTTACTGTCTATTTTTAGACATTCTGACTATTCACATTATTAATCTCGTATGAATAGTATTATTTTAGGTGAGTTGAGTTGATCTACTCTATGAAGTCCTTTTTGTTTATTAATGCCGTTTTTTAGACAACCTTCTTTGATAATTTGGTTAGAATTTTGTTGCTCATATTAACATTGTGCATAGGTTTCATTTTAGCTTAATACTAGACACCTCTTTATTGCTTTAGGCACAGTCAGACTTTTACACTTGACTTGTTTTCTAAGCTACCTGCTCTAATAATTGGCACTTACGCAACATGTGCCCTTTCCTGCAGGTCTCTTTGGTAGAAAAGAACATAAATGCACTGCAAATGTAACACTCTTGCGACATGTTATCTAATGTACATTGGAACATTACTTTCAAGACGGAAATATCTCTAGTTCAGTGCAAGCAAGGAGGAAACACTTGCATTTGAAGCAGATATTCATCCTGCAGCTCAATGGAAGATCATTTCTTGTCCGTATGAAATGGAAAACAGCTAATTTAGTGTGTGTGTGTGTGTGTGTGTGCACAATGCAATTAAACTACTGGAGATAGGAAAACACCTCTGTGCATTTCTTGCATCTCTCTCTAGTCTAAATAATTCATCTAGCCTGGAGTGGGTGGGTTTCTGATACTGACAATTTGTGCTGATGCCGCTATGCGCCAATGTCCATTATGACCGTATATGTGTGTACACATGCCTCTTTGAGTGAGTGGTTGGCTGAATACATTTGTGATTCAGACATGATGAACAATTACTCCTCCCTAATGGCTTTTGACGGTATTGATTTCGGAGAAGCAAGCATTTGAGCATGTACTAATGCCTGTTTGGAGCATCTGCATTTTGAATCACAGCATGGGGCAAGTTTATCGTATTACAGCTTAAAAACAACCAATTGTTCAGCCTCAAAGTATATACTTCTGTAAATACAGTTGTGCTCAGCAGTTCCACTTTTATACATCCAGACTAAAACACTGCAGGACAGAGAGCCCCAAAAATAGTGTAAGAGCTGTGTTAACACCTAGGGCTCAGGAAGGGGCTGGTTAGAGTATGCGATAAAGACACTTCCCGGCACTGATAAATAGCCCTTTCCTGGCTGTTCTCTGTATAGTAGAGTACTTGCTATTTGGTCAAGGGTTGATAACAAAGGCCCTTGCTAGACTATAAATGCAATGGTCTTGAGCAACTATCTATCTAATATATATAAATATATAAAACTGGCAACTTACTCTGTGAAGTTGCAAGGTGCACTTTTTCTTTCTATAAATCACCCCTTATTGCATCATCTTTTATCAGAAGTTGAAGAAAATGTAATAAAAAGTAAAGAGCAACTCCCAGAACTCCATCAGGATTCCCTGTGGGTATGTTTCATCTCAGTTGTGCCAGAAGGCCAATTAAGAGCCAGTGGGGGGAAAAAAAAGGGAAGGGAGGTTTGGGTGTGAGTATGTGTGCATATGTATGGGATAGAAGAGGGGATGCTGCAGACAAATTAAGTAGCATATTGCATGAGTGGACCTGCAGGCTTCCTCAAGAACAGGAGACAAAAGACACTGTGTTCTCCGTGGTCCAGATGTGTGACATTCTGATGTGGGTGAATTACCAGTGTGTACTTGCAATGTATTTTCTTCCATTTTTTAAATCCATCTGATCCATTTCTTATTAATGCAGTGGTATTAAATACCTGTTTTGCAATTTGAAACATATATATTAAACACTTTTCAGGCCCCCGTTTCTCCGTGATATGTGATGTATTCTTCCTCTTTTGTTTTAAAGGGATCATATTTGAGGAATCAGATTTCTCTTGATCTTTTCAGATAAAAGCGCTTGATGTACTATAAAAACTCTAACTTTCAGAATGTTCTACTCTACTTTCTAGTCCCTGTCAAAAAAACTTTTATATAGCCTTTTCAGCTTGATTAAAGTGACATACGATGGCGTCCCACTAGCCATCTTGAAACAGCTCAGCTGTAGTCAAGCATTTCTCACCTGACAACTGTTTTTGATGAAATCTTGCCCTCTCAGTCAGGTCTGTCACACTCACTGATTAAGAATGACAAAATAAACGGCCTCTTTTTTTTTCCTCTTCCCTCTGATTCCAAGTCCTGTGAAAAACATCATCTTCCATTGATGGCCATTCAACATTAGTTGTGTATTCTGATACAGCATTTTTAGTAAGAAACATAAAATGAAATGCCAGTGCCTGGATTTAAAAGCATAAAATGAACTTACTGTATATTTTTCTTGTCTGCTTCCTTTGATGTTAGGGCAGTGTCTAGTAATGGGCACGTTCTTGCAGTGACATACAATCAGCATTGCATGACGGCATTCTCCTGTGGCAGAATGATTAGCTAGCTCTCTCCAGGTATTATATATTCCTATACACCTAGAAATATGTGACGAAGTATGTTGTTTTGGTTAGAACTGAGGCTGTTTATCTCTAAACATCCTTCTGAAGAAACACTAATAATTTTAATCTGAGACTTACCTGTTAGAGCAGCACTACACGTGTTGCATGCTTTGCAAAGAGGCTGCTATTGAAGGATAGAGTTGGGACACAAAGCTCATTGTTCACAGCATGTGTTGTTGCTCGTTTTACATTAGACGGGACCATTTTATTTTTATAGTCTTGTTTTTGCCACTAGAAATTACAGACATTTATATGGTCTACATATCATATAATGCTATTAAAAACTAAATGTGTTCATGTATTACAGTTGTGACTGGATCCAGCAGTTTATTATTATTTTTCTTAAACCCTAATCCTGACGCCACACAGTTTGTCTATTTAATTTTAATGTAGCAAGAAGTCCCAACGAGAGAAAAACACAGATTAGAGGTTATTACTCCATTGAATGTTTGTAATCACATGACTAAAATTCAGACTGGTATGCCCGCAAAATAAACAAATACATGTTTCAAAATTGCTTGCCAGAAACTACAGAGGGAGACACTCCACCCCCAAACCCCCACCCCCTTTTATCCTCCCACCCTCCCTCATTCCCTCCCTGCTTCTGACACACACATACACTCAGTTGCACACATGCCAGGATCCTCACACTGTACCTGAGCACTTCAATCCACGCAGCGACCACCCACGCTGGGATCCAGTGCGCGCAAGAGACGGACAGAGTGGAAGGAACCCACTGCTTTCCACAGCTGCACAGCTCCTCGGAGCCTCTTCATCATCTTCCCCCCAACAACACCCCATCATCATCATCACAGTCTCTTCAAGCCAGTTAGATCATGAACCTGCTCTTTTCTGGTTGCTAAGGAGGGGAAATCGAGCTCCGAGGAGTGGACGAGGCGGTACTTACTAAGGTAACGCGCTCTTCCAGTCATCAGTTGTTTGTGTGTGACTGTAAACTTGTACCCATGTTCGCTGGCGCTGAATGATCAATTGTCATGTCCAGCGCTGGATTCAAGTGGCTCCCGAAGTGCTGGTGAGTTTGAAGTGAATCATCCTGTCGCCTCGCGCGCGCTTGTATTGAGGCTCACGCGTGTCTTTCAGTGACAGGGTTTTTCTGTCTTCTATATTCGGCATCGCTCTGTGGAGTGCTGTGTGAATTGGGACCGGTGTTCCTGTGGGGATTGCGCTCTGAAAGCAGCTGTTTGTCTTTTTTAAATAGCTGCACATGTTTGTAGTGCAATGCGGCGCCAGGAAATCGTGCCCACGCGCAAATTAATAACATTTCTACCTTTGGGTTCGCTGGTGTTGATCACAAACAGCTGTTGTGAGCTCGCACTCCTCATGTGGCCAGCGTGGATGAGCATAACCGATTGAGGGTTACTGAAAATAAGTCCACAAATGGTTCGAGCATATACTTGAGTAGCATATTTTATGTCTTTTCTAGCGCACTCCTGCAGGTGACACTTACAGCCTACTGTGTAGTGAAGTGCACCTGTGCTGAAGACCCAAATGCATGGACTGTTTTTTTTTTTTTGTTTTTTTTTTTTGTTTTTTTTGTATTAACAGACATTGTTTTTTTTAATGCAAATGCTAGACATCTTAAAATAATCGAGGTTTAATTTAGTTTTTAGGGATGTTTCTAGCGCCGTTAGGGTGGATGTAGAGTGCAGGCTTGTCTGTAGTTTGTTGTAGCCTATTTAATATGTAAAGTAAACAAGAATTTTATAGAGTGGGGTTAAGACTCAAAAACCTGCAGTTTCAGTTAAGACGCTACAATTCAGTAGTGTAGTCTAACAGTACATGTTCCATTAAAAAGCTACGCATACGTTGGCTATATGATATCTAGAATGATGTGTATGTCAACATACCTTCTCCATTATGTGAAACTGAAAACTGATCTATTGTCTTCTCTGCTGACTCCAATTATGAGTGGTCGATAAATCGCTTTCTGAGCAACCTATTAAACGCGTGGAAGCTGAATCCCTTGGCGTTCATATGACAAGAAGTGAATTTACAGATTTAAGGTAAATAGAGGTGGACATAATCAAATTTATTTTCTAGGTATAATTTCGTTATTCTGGCACCAACGTTTTTCTGTCATTTATGTAAATATGATATTGATTTCTGACAGCTGATGTCCGTTAAAAAAGGCGCGAATCGCGAGACCTAATTTGTGCATGGGCGCTTTCTCCAAACTCTAAACTGAGGAATATTAAACTGAAGGAATACATCTCTCCCCTTTTGCTACATAAAGAATTTTTAACACTTAAATGCATGGGGTGTCCACCCTTACTAATTTTAGTTTTTAATTATTATCCGCATTATCTGGGTAATTAAAGTATACTTTCTTCATGAATTTTCAGTATGTAGCCTACACATTACTCACACTAAATACTATAAAATGACTTAGAATAGTGCATGAAGCATCTTATGAGTGTGCAATTCTATATTCTATAACATGGTTCACATGAATTATCTGATAGTTCTGAGTCACATAAAGCATGAGTTAACTGAATAGCCTGAAATTTAAGTCATTGTTCTTTGAAAATATTCCCCTTCATCCATTTATATCTGATATATACTGTATAAGTATTCCATAAGGTGAGAACAAGAAATTCATTCTGGCTCCCATATGTATCATCAGCTTGTTCGAATTGAATGTATGAAACTGTAAAAGATTTGAGAACTAGGGCAGTCTTCCATGCTGCTCTTACAATGGCCCCACACTTTAAAAAACCCCACTGCAGGACTTTCTTTCCTCAGTGGAAATAAAAGCTTTTTTTTTTTTTTTATCAGTTCCCAAGTCTTGATAGTATTTTGAGAAACAGTGAAATTTAAGAAATGTTTTATTGAAAATACTCCCATGTGCTTTTTTAAATGTCATTCGCACTTTCACACAAACAACTGTACATAATTCATTGTCTGGGCGACACACTGGAATCTATTCTGTTTGACTGATCTCTTTTCTATTCTGTCCTTTCATCACAGAGACAGAAAGAGAAAACAAGAGACCAAGCATGGCCCAGGCCTCTCAGGACCAAGGTGCAGTGGGCATAGCCGACCCAGATGAGGATTCGCCCAACATGATTGCTTACAGAAAGGTACTGCTGCACTGCCTTTAAATTTTATATGCTTTAGATGTGCAATCTTTAAAGTCTTGTCAGCAAGTTAATGCTTGAAAGCAAAAGAAATTTGGTCAGCAAATATATACAATGAGGGTAGGGCAGACACACAGAGTCATGAATATTGCTCAGTACAGGATTTGAATTTGAATGAGTTTATTTCGCTGTTTGCTGGTGCATTGTCATCCCTTGATATTTATTCAGCTTCTTTGTGTATAGAATATTTCTTTCTTCCCTGACCTTCATGGTCTCTGTGAGTAAAGAGAAGTTGCCTAAATATAAAGTGTCTGCTTGGAAGCATATATAAAACCATGAAGTGTTCGTTTATAATACAAAAAATGTATGGCTGTGCATTTCATATACTATCGTGGCTCCAGTGGTAAACCTCTGCTCCTACATTTAAAGGTCTAAATGTTTTAAAGAGAAAGAGACATATATTCACCATGTCAGTTTGCTGTAATCGATTTTGTGTGTGTCTAAGACGAATTTTGATTGTGACCCATCACAAACCCATGCTAGCTTGATAACAACCAATTTTCTCTTTTCACTTGAGTTTTTCTGTAGAAACTGTACTTATTTACTTTGTGTCATCTTTTTTGCTCAACCAGTTAGCTATGGACCACCCACAAGCAAGTCTTTTATGGAAAACCAAATGAAGCATATTTGATGCCAAATGACTTGCTTCTATCTGAGTGGAGATAATCAGCTCAAGCTGGCGCAAAGATTTTGAGCCCAATTTCAGCGAGATTGGAGTCAATTGCCAAATTGCTAGAGAAGCTTTGTGGAGGAAAGTGCACCTTTAGATTAAGCCAATAAGGCGCAAACCATTTTTATACTAATCACTCTTTGGGGACCCTTTGCTTTGTATCTTGATAAAATGTTAATTGTGAAAAATCCATGCCACTAAGAAGTGCACAACTAATATTACTACATTACCAGAAATCTTTTTCTAAATGAGATTTGTTTTCCAGTTAAAATATCTAAAATTCTGTGAAACAAAGCAAGTTTACTTTTGAAAGAGCAGCAGGCATAAGATATTAAGTCTTGTTTTCAGAGAATGCATCTTCAATATGAGTGTATCTTTCTTATTACGCTTGTTTTAAGTATAAACAAGTTAAAAACAAGTGAAAACATCTGCCACTGCAGTAAGATAACATATACTTAACTTCAAGATGCTATGAAAGTCTTAATATCTTGTGCAGTGTTGCTTCTAAATTTGTTGTATTTTTGGATGTTTGTCACAAAAACTTGGTAAAAAGACAATGTTATGAATAGCATTAGAGTTAATATGTTGATAAATATTGTTAGACCAGGTTTGGATGTCTTTATTATTAAAAAGTGTCTGCAGCTTAAAAAAAATTTTTCAAGCTCTACAGTGCTTTAATGTACATTAGTGGATCTTAGTACTTCCTGTCATGATATTTGAGACTCTTAAGATGTGGGTGTGGTTGACACAAAAGAAAAATGTCTAGTTTTGAAAGGTGAAGTCTTGTGGTGAGATCACGAATAAGACATTGTACAGTATGTTCCCAATCTTAGTACCTTTGCAAGAGTCAAGACATTTATTAAACAAAGAATTTTTTAGACATACAGGAAAACCTTTTTGCACTGAGAGAAGGTATGAAGAGAAAATCCATTGAATACAGCTGACAATCATTTTAGGATCGTGTGGAACTTATGTAGGATGGAGAACACTGACCTGCAATGAAAGGATTTCATTGCCTCTTTGATTGATAGCTTTCTGTTTCTTTAGTTGCTTACTACCTCACAGGGATATGAGATGGGCACCAGATGGCTCACAATATGCTCTAGGCACATGGAAGAAATGCCCAGTGTCCCTAGGGCATGAGCATGAGTTCACAGCGAGTGCCATTCTTCTGTGTAGAAACAGACAAATACCCAGTCAAGAGCGATGGCATGGAAGTCTCTCCTGGAAAAAGAGTCCACAGACTGTCTCTCTCTTTCTCGCTGTGACTCCTAAAAAATAAAGGTTCTTTATTGGCATCTGTGGTTCCATGAAGAAACTTTAACATCCCTGTAACCTTTTAATTTCAGTTCTTTAGTTCATTAAAGTTCTTTAGATCATTAAAATATTCTCCAAAATGGGTATTTTAAGAACTGTGTGTGCACTGAAAGATTCTTTGGGGAACCCAGATTGGTTCTTCTGTGGCATTGCTTTAAAAAAATCCTTTTATTTTTAAGAGTGTACCGTGATGGCTGACTGCTCTATTGCACACTGTTGCAGTGGATGTTGTGTCTTGGTACACACTTCATCTCAGTTTTGCTCTGCTTTGGGAGGAGAAACAAGAAGGGATATCATGTGAATGTGTAAACAGACACAATTAACCTGGATGCGCAGCGAAACAGGACTGACTTTGATGAATTTACCCATTAACAGAGCATGCAAAGCCCCACGGGGCAAACATCATTACCATGTGCGAGAGATGCAGAGAACGAGTGTGAGACTATGGAAGAGAGTATTCAGTGGCTTGTGGAGACCTTTTTCTTCCCCATATGCAACTCAGTCAGCTTTTCTCCGGCTGACAGCAAGCTCGGTGTGTTCTGTTATGGCGCGCGAACACACGCTGTGTTCTTACGGCTTGAAAAAGACATTCTTCCCCCTGCATGGGGAATATTAGATGTATGGTCACAACCAGTAGGTTGTCTTGTACTACTTTTATTCTGATTCTTGGCAGAGAAAATGCTTTGAAATCAACCTTATTGACTGTATGAAGGCTATTATTTGTTTGTGAGGAAATATAATGAGACAAAATGCCTCAAGGTTAGTCTGTTTCCCTGACATCCATTGACTCTTTCAAATATGTACAAAACTAAGTGAGAATCTGACACGCTTATCAACAATTCTGTTGGGGCAGCGGAGTATTTTTAGAGTGGTTCTGTGCATTTGACTTCCCTGGCAACCTTCAAGGCTTTATTGTATTTTATAAACGTAATATCCTTTGGATCTTGTTTCTTATGACAGTTCCCAGTGCAGCTTTATCTAGCGAGATATGTGGATTTGTTTGTCTGCCTCTGCAGAAACTTATCTGCCAATTTTCCCCAAAACAGCAATTAGAATGGGAAGCTGTTTTTCCAACATAAGCCCAGGTGAAAGTCATCAACAAGTCAGTAATGTATCTTTTCCCATGCTATTCTTCCGTCTCTTGCGTGTGTAAGCTAAACTGTCAGCACATTTAAAGTTCCTGTGAGATATGTTGCTAAGATACTCAAATATAAATATATATATATAATTTATAAAATGAAATATAAATACCACTGCTCAGAGGTTTGGGATCATTAAGTTGCATTAAGTTGATCAAAAGTAGTAAGATATTAAAGCCGTTTGCAATGTAATAAATATTGTACTTTTGAACTTTAAGAATCAAATAATCAGCAAATCACCATATTAGAATGATTTCTGAAAAACTGTACAACCTAAAACTGCAGTAAAGACAGAAAATTCACCTTTAACATAAGAGGAATTATATTGAAACAGAAAACAAATAATTGGGCCAAATAATTTTAATCAAATAAAGCTGGGTAAGGTTAGTATACTTAGTAAGGAAGACAGAGATCCTTTTTACAGTTCTGTACAGTGGAATGGAATATGGCCAGCTGAATTAATCAGACAGAGGGATGGATTCAGAGGGACGTTTATTTCTCCTGTCACATCTCAAGTGTCACCAGCTCTGTGTTGACCTCAGATGCCCTTTAAATCACTGTCAGTCTCACTTCAGTGTGTGTCCACCTTGATTCTCTTCTCATTGTCATTTTATGATTGAACAGGTCATCCCCTTTTTAACCTTTCTTTGTATGCTCACTGGTTTTACAACCTTTTTGTAATTTTGAAACTGGTTCGAATTTTAAATGGTTTGTTGATTTCAGCTTGCTGCTGACAGTAGAGATTTCTCACTCAAGCCATGGGCTCACTATATCAGAACCAGAACACACAACCAACAGCGAATGGATAAATTAGCCAGAGAGTATTGGTGTCTGGCATGCTGGGGAATTTGTATCAAGTGGAGTTTTCCGACAAATATTTTACACAAGATTTATGTCTCACTTTCATGTTTACAGCTAAGAAAGGCTCAGGCAATTTTCCTGGCCGATCTCAGGAAAACATAGCTGACTAGGGAACCACTAAAGCTTTGTTCATTTTGTTTTTAAAGGGGGTCATATAATGGTACATGCACTTTTACAAGTTGTT
>SCHK01431973.1:0-15461 GCA_004124795.1 Poropuntius huangchuchieni | reverse complement strand
ATCAATACACCAATATATGGGCTAGTTGATCCATCATCCATTGATCCAAATAAGTATATTTATGAATTAGTTGATCCATCAACCATAGATCCAATAAGTGTATTTGTTACGAATTTAAATATAAGTGTATAAATTATTTTGCACATTCATTTTCATTCCTCTCCCTACAGACAGTCGCATCAGAGATGCAACAAGAGTGCAAGTGTCATGGGATGTCTGGGTCCTGCACTGTGCGAACCTGCTGGATGAGACTGCCCAGCTTCCGTGTAGTGGGAGACTTCCTGAAGGACCGTTTCGACGGCGCGTCCCGAGTCGTGTACGCCAACAAAGGCAGCAACCGTGCGTCCCATCGAGCCGACCCCCGCCACCTGGAACCGGAGAACCCAGCACATAAGCTCCCTTCGACCCGGGACCTCGTGTATTTTGAAAAGTCACCCAACTTCTGTTCCTACAATGGCAAAACAGGCACACATGGCACTTCGGGACGCACCTGCAACAGTTCATCGCCGGCTCTGGACGGGTGCGAACTGCTTTGCTGCGGACGGGGATACAAGACTCGAATGGAGCAGATCACAGAAAGATGCCACTGTACTTTCCACTGGTGTTGTCATGTGAGCTGCCTCAACTGCACCAGTACACAGACCGTCCATCAGTGTCTATGATCAACAAACACAACAAACTGACAAACCGGAGGCAAAGGTCCCAAACTGGGTATTGAAAGGGGCCGCTGGGGTATCTGGAGGAATGAATAAACATGTTAAGTGTAAAAACTGGAGAAAAGAGATAAGATAGCACGGTTAAAAGGGACTAAACAATCTGTTGGTTGAATAGGCAAGTATATTCAATGTATTAACTACTGAGAAAAGTTCAAAAGTACATGTGCAGAACTCTTAGCTGATGGTAGTCCTTGAAAAACGCGATATTTTGGTGATGTTACTGCAGCATAGGGCTTCAAATCGGACAAAATCGTTTGAGAACCACTATGCACTATGCACATGTAGACACAGTTTAAAATTCAGCATGCTAAAGCACTGGTCCTGAGGTTCTAGTTTGTCTTCTCTTCTCCTGATCTCCGTCTCTGGTGCTCTGGGGAACATGGAAGCTAGAAAGTAGTAACTGGACACAGTTTGACAGATGTTCCTGTGGTTAGCGAACCACAAGCATGCTCTCTCATAAACCAGTGCAAAACTCTAACAAGAGGGCGGTTCTTTAAAATATTTTAGCGTTTTGTTTTCTTTAGCTGCAGTCCTACTCGTCTCACATAAAACTGTGTGAAGTGCTTCTCAAGGGATGGGGCTTCCTTTTCCGATTACTATGTAGCGGAATCCCGAACTCGGCCCAACCTCTCGTGATTTCCCATTCGGACCTGCCACACTTCCCGTCATTGCTTTGAGTCTCCTGCCATTTTTAATACCATTTATTATTATGTGGTATACCATGTTATTGTACTGATGGAAAAGTATTGGGAAGAGAAAATTAAGATTGACCCGAGATTGACTCGTCGATTCGGCTCTGACAGAAGCAAGTTTACTATTACAGAAACTCTTTTGGGAGAGAAGAAGACTTCTGTCGGAAGTTGTCGATTACAACGATTACGCACAAGTTCATACTAGTTTTTAAAAAAGTGTGTAAAGATAATCCTGTAAATGCCCTGCTACCTAGTTTACAGTGGACAAACAGTTCACATTTATGTTTTTGAAAGAGCCACAATTATGGAAACTGTATTTTGTATATCAGCTAACATAACCAAAATGTTGTAAATATTATAAATAGATATGATCTATATATTTATGCTGCAACTTGCAATGTGAGCAAATGATTTAATCTGAAAGTGGGGTGAATACACTATCATTATTTACGGCGTAATTCCAGCCAGTTGTGTGCTAACTTATACAATGATAGGCCACATACATCTCAGAGACATGATTACTTTGTCAAATGCCCGATTTGCTTGTCTCTTGACACTTGTGTTTTACATGCACTGAACACCATCTTTTAATATTGTGAATGAAAAGTATTTATTATTGTATGATGGCTTTTTTTAGAGAAGAAATGCTGATAAAAGGAAATATTTTAGTTCAGTTTAGAAGAGTTGTTTTCATATAGAGTAATAGCACAATAAAGTTTATATTTTCATTATTTGTGTTTTCAGAGAACCACTCATTTCCTAACAGTGCTCAGAGTTCGCGTTCAATAACAGGTTTGTCTTTCCATATGTTCCACAGCGTATTCGCCTCAGCTTCATTTGTGATCCATCAATCATTTCTCACAACCGCAAACTGGTATGACAGGGTATGTCTAAAGCACTTAACCTAAGATCAACAATGTGACTGTGCAAGTATATCCGTTGCTCTAAACATCATTCCCACCACTAAAAGCACAAGAGCAGCCCTCTTCTTCGAACAGTCATGCACCCTAAATCCACAGTAACCGCTGAGGGAATTTGGGCAGTGGCGTAACACAGCGTTAAATCTGTGTGTTTTCACGACACTAGAGGTTTTGCTTCACTTAATATCAGAAACAAAATAAAGAAATGGTATTAGAAATAATGACAGGCTGCGTTGCCCCCGCCCTGCTGGCGAGGCCGATGCAACCACAAGAGCTTGGATGAAGGCAGACGATTCTTTTTCTCACCCACCGCAGCATATCGCAGGGCCACTGAAGGTCAGCAAGACGGTTGTCGTCACATCCGCATCCCAGAACTGAACTGTCTGTCGGCAGCAGCCATTACTTCAATCTACAGTGTCACATGATCCTTTAGAAATTATTCTAATATGCTGATTTGATGCTCGAGAAACATTTCTTCTTTTTATCAATGTTAAAAATGGGTATGCTGCCTAACATTTTTTGTGAAAACCATTCAAAGGTTTGGGGTTTAGATGAAAAAATTCTATAAAAAAGACTTACTTTTATTCACCAAGGATGCATTGAAGTGATCAGAAGTGACAGTAAAGAAATATATAATGTTACAAAAGTTATGTAAAATTCTAATCAATGCAGGTTTTTGTTTACTTGCTTTCCGAGTCAGAGTTTTCAAAAATATTGAGTAGCAAATCGTAATGATATTAATATTCATTATTAATTGAGCACCAATAATGCAATAATACCTGAAAATCAGCATATTAGAATAATTTCTAAAACATCATGTGACACTGAAGATCTGCAGCTCCTGCAAAAATCTGCTTTTTCCATCAAAGGAATAAATCAAACAATCAACAATTTCTGAAAAACCATGTGACACTGAACACTGGAACATCTGTAGCTCTTGCAAAATCTGCTTTTCCATCAAAGGATTAATTCTATTTTAAAAAACAATCAAATAGAAAATGGTTATTTTAAATAATATCAATAATAATAAATAATGTCAATAATATATTACAATATTCCTGCTTCCTGTGAATTTTTGATCAAATAAATGCTTCCTTGTTGAGCATAAGAGAAAAAAAACTTAATTATTCCAAAATGTTGACTGAGTACTTACACAGGGCAAAAACACTGCACATTTTACACTAAAAAAAAATACTTTTACAACAAAATACCTTCGCAAACCATAGCTTTGTGGGCTGCGCTTCGACATATTGTGTAGTAGCACCTCCGACAACCCAAGTTTGAATCTGAGATCGAGGTCCAATCACCATCTTATCACCTCCTGTCTCTGTTCAACTGTCCTAACCAATAAAATTTAAGATGCTCAACAGATATAACCTGAAATGCATCCCTACTTGAAAGGGAAATAATAATGATTCAAATAAAAATCAATATTCGATCTTACAGCAAGTTTCTGTATAGATGCATATGCATCACACGGCAAAATAGTGCAAGAATGCAGAGCGTTAATAAAAACGGGAAAGATATAGTTAGAATAAGAAAAGAAGGATAGAAAAGAGGGATAAAGAAGCAAAGTCAGACTGCATTCCCAGGCACTGGTGGGATGAGGGAGGCGGAGGGTGGAGGGCTACTGTCATTGTGGGAGTGCTGAAGAGTCACTGATAATTAGCTCAATTAGTGACAAAGGCAGTGTAATAAATACCGACTTAGTGTCTGGGTCCCTGCTGTCCACTCTCTACACGGCCTGTGATGCAGCCAGGGACTGACGGACAATTCATTAAACCGACAAAATACCCCACCGTCCAGGCGTGACGCTGCGAGTTAGCCCCCTACAGGCCTGGCCCATTGTTCTAATTGTCTGGGTTGGAGTCGCTTTCTGGCCATCTCCTCCTTCGCCCCCTCCTTCGTCCTCTTCTTTCAAAAAACCCAAGGAGTTAATGCCCCTACCTAACTCTGTAAGTAGGTGATCAGCAGGTTGGGGGAAAGAAAAAAATGGAAAGAGTTACTCTGGAGGGAGGGGTACGGTGGGATTAGGGTCCGAGGGTTGCCCGGGAGTGTGAAGACCGGCCCCGATCGGAATGTCGTAGAGATGAGTCCAGAAGCTCGGATGCGGGACAAAGCGAGAGTTAATTAGGAAAGATTGAAGGAGTTGGCGACAATGGGCCGCCACCCGAGTCGAGATGAAATTGCTTCCGCGGATTATTGGGGAGCGAGTGTGTGGGTTGCGGAGATGTGTGCGCCGGGAGGGGTTCGAGCAGCCTTGGATTGATGGCTGCCCCTCTGGTTAGGGAATAGGGGACAGGGGAGGCTGACCGGCTGTTCCCACAGTCTGTTCTGCAGCAGCCACCTTTGACACACGGGCCTGCCAGGCGGCAAGCAGGGAGGGAGGCTGGGAAAGGGAGGAATCTCGCAACACAAGAGCTCTTAAAAGCATAAATTCATTTCGCTTTCCATGCCAATAAGGATCATGATGGACGTATGCAAACGACGGAGTCAAAAAAGACTCGCAGATTACGATAGACGCAAAACCACAAGCTGAAAACTCATTAACGCTGTACATCTCTATTTAGTAACGTGGTCGAGAGATTTTATGAATTGCCGTTTCTCTTAATTGGAGCGCTCTGCTCTTTTTCCAAAACGGAGCAATAAAGTTTTAATTCAATAAGTGCCCTTGAGGGTCTGTGAAGAGCTTCGAGAAACTTAACCTTCCAGTCGTGGTTTGAAGCTAATAGAATAATGGCTAAAAATTAAATCACTTGAAAAAAATCCAAAACAAAACCTCACTGGGTTGGACCGAGTGAGAGCTTGGCCGAGCAATGTTGTTGCAGAGCGACTACTTTCCATCCGAGGAAAGAAAAGAGTCTTTTTAAACTCATGGGAACTGTACAGCAAACAGGTACAGGATATCTGGACCACACACACAAAAAAAAAAAAAAAACAGTGACAAGCAGCTTTCCCAAAAATTGTGGAAGATGTAACAATGCAAAATTAAATAACTTGATAAAAATCCAAAACAAAACTTCACTGGGTTGGATCATGTAAGAGTTTGGCAAAATAATTTTGTGGTAGAGCGAAGAAAAGAGTCACTTTAAACTCAGGTTAAAACAGGTACATGATATACGGACCACAAAAAAGCGGCTTTTACCAAATATTACGGAAGGCTTTTCCCTCTTCGAGTCTGGGGCCTATGGAAAGGATTGAGATGCAGACTGCCGGGCAAAATGGACCAAAGAAAGTATATGGAATGTGAGCAAAGTTTGGGTCACCGTGCTGAATAGAGCACAGTGGAGCAGTGGTCACATGCAGGGCTGATGTAGTGTGGGCGCATGGGTTCAACAGAATGTGTGGATTCTGCACAAACCCAAAGAGGGAGGAAAAAACTCTGGTACCTCAAGACAAGAATCCCAACATTCTTTAGTGTCAGCCCTGATGAGAATGGTTTCGGCAGCGCAGCATGCCTGGGATTATGCGTGTCTGCGAGTGTGTGTGATAATTGCGAGGTGTGCAAGTGCGGTTGTGTGTGGATTTCGGAGTGCCTGGGCATGGCAGCTGGGAAGCAGGCAGAATCCAGGAGATTTGAACCCTACATGCTGCCTGACCCTCTCAGCAGATGGTGGCTCCAGAGAAACTGCCATCTCACATCACAAAGGCTCTAGTCTTGTAACATCTTCATCATTCGCTCCAACTCTGCCTTGCAACTGCTCCCTGAGAAGAAGCAATGTTAAAGATGACAGGGCATTAGTTGGCATTATTGTTTAGAAATCATAATGCAATTGAGTGTATGGTCACTGATCTAGTAGATGATTTGACTCATATGAGCAATACTCTAATTTAAAGGGATGGTTTACTCACCCTCATGTCATTCCAAACCTGTTTTGCGGAACGCAATAGAAGATATTTTTTGCCCATGAAAATCTGAAGGTCCAAAACAACACTGGTGCCCAATGATTTTCAAAATACGAGAAAAAAAACCCACACACCTAACAATATCCAAAATATCTACAAATATCTACAAAGGTTTTATGGCTTTGAGGCTATATCTATGAAGGCCCACACATGATATATGCAAAAAGAAATAGATATTGTGGCCACAAATTAGGAACTAAAGAACTTAATTTAAGACAAGAGAAAGAATTACTATAACGTGGTCATGATTTAGTTGTGGGAATAAAACGTCAATTCATGGCCATAATATCTTGTTTTTTTCCTACATATCATGCACAGGGCTCCCTTCTGATGTTATTGTGATGTTTTTATCAAATGTTTGAACTCTCATTCTGACGGCACCCATTTAATGCAGAGGATCCACTAGTGAGCAAGTGATATAGTGTTAAATTTCTCCAAATCTTTTCTGATGAACAAACATATCTTGGATGTCAGTAAATTTTTGTTTCTGAATGCTGTGGCAAATCATGTTTGATAGCTATGACATAACCAAGATCTTTTCGATCTATCTCCTGTTTCAAAAAGAAAAATGTAAACATATTTTTAAAAAAATGCACTTATAATTTTTGACACACATAACAGAACAGACGTGAATAATTGTGTGTAGAGAGGGATTTTTACGTTATTTAGTGAATAAGTAGTCAATATGCACAGAAATAGGAGCCGTGCACTCTTAAACCCACTTTTTTCCTGAGGATGTTTCTGTGGAATGAGGGTGGGTATTATAAACCATTAGACTGATGTCTGTGGCTTATACTGAGCAATGTGTGCAGTGAAGTTTAGAATGGAGTCTGGATGATGTACAAGTCTGCGGGAGAAAGTCCTGTTCAAGTGTGTACATCAGCGTGTGTGTGGGCAAACGGACCTGATGCAGTAATGATTTAGGTGGCAATATCGACCCCCCTAAATAATGGACCATGACCTCTTGATTTAGTCTATTGAGGCGACAGGCGGTTCTCAGTAGGGCTGTTTTTCAGCCAGGCTAAATCACTTTCTGCAACCACATGATGACAGAGATAAAGTTTAAATAATCGTGCCATGTTTTTTTTTATTGTTGTAAAAAGTGAATCATTACTGTTGTTTCAGAAACAAATGTTTTAAAGAATGCCAAAGAAAAATATAAGTGTTTTTTTGTCCATAAAATAAAAGTCAATGGGGTCCTGTGTTGTTTGCAGTGTTGCTTGCTTACCAAAAATACTGTAATGGTATGTAGTAATACTGTAGTTTATCTGCAGTGCTTCATGCACTTTTATTCAGAATTGGGAAGAAAAAAATATATCAATGGTACAATTGTCTAAATGGGGGGAAAAGTTGTTAAAGACAAAGAAAAAAGCATTGGGTTTTTGGTTTTAATTATTGGCTATGTTTTTACAGCAACAGTGGGCAAGTGTTCAGCTCTGACACATGAACGGAGGAATGTTTATTTGCTGCAGTTTAGGGGCATAGTGGTTACAGGAACACTGACACATTCCTCTGTCACCATCTCTGCCTTTTTCTCTCTGTCTCATAATATCTTAAAAAAAAAACTATTCAGCTTCTGCACACACACACACACACACACACACACACACACACACACACACTAACTGAAGCTTTCTCTTCTCAGATTCAATTTACAGATGCTAATATTACAGTCACAGCAATCTTTCCCTCAGGTCCCAGCACTAAAATGGATATCTTATATGCTGTACTATTACAAGGTCAAAGAAAAACACAATATGAGTGGGAGTGAATTTGATTGCATGCACCTCTGCGTCAGTGGGCCTAGGTTTCATCCTTTCAATTCCCATCAGCGGCACTGTAAAGAAGACATTTTTCTTGGCAACAGCTCCCCAACTGCAGTGACACAGGGGACAGTCAACTGCCGGAGCTACACATCCACTCTTCAAGACTGCACAGGCATGCTGAGAGCTGCTTGCATAAGAACACCTCCCTCTTTAGCCCCCACCCTTCACCAACAACACTCCACTCCACAACCCAACTTTATAATCACTTCCAGAAGCAAACCAGAGGACATTTCAGAAATGTCATCAGGCAACCGTCAATCATTGTCCATAATCTCAGAAATCCACCTCAATTAAATGACAAATGACACATACAGAGAGGTGTGGTTTGATCTTGAGTGACAGTGGTATTTTGACAGCATACCGTTCACGAAGACATCCACTTAGCACTGAAAGAAAAAACGGCCCCACCTATATTCAGATTAGTGGTCAAACGATATGGGTGTTTATAATGATTCTTAAATTTCTACATTTGATATGTCCAAATCTTGGCAACTACTGTTGGCAATGCTTGGCTTGGCTAGTGGTTGATACTTATTTAACTTCTAAACTTTGACAAAAGCATCTGGGTGAGATGCTTGGTTCTCTGTGCTATAACAAAGCCTTTACTGACATCTAGTGGAAATCTTAATAAGCCACAAATTTACGCACACAAACTTACCTTGAAATGTTTGGACACACCGAGATGATAATAAATCAGCTGCAAGGTACTTAAGGAAGGTTATTTTGAAATTGTAAATCTCTAAATGGCACTATTTTACGTTATAGACCGTCTGTCTTTGTACGTAACCAGAAATTTCTATCTATCTATCTATCTATCTATCGAACGAAATTAATTTTAAATAACAAAATGATGTTATATTACTTTAAAATCTTTTGGGGCTTTTATCATTTTACCCGGAGACTTCCGGCTGCTGTGCGCACTATATAAATGACGTAAGCGCTTTTCCGGTCCTCTCTCATGCCTCTGAATCAAGATGGTGAGTTTTCCAATCGTTCAGACAGAGGCTAGGCTTTTATTGTTTGATTATGGCGACGAGTGCATTTTTGTTTTCAGCGTTTCTACATTTCGGAATAATTTCTTTCCTTGTTCAGCTAAACACTAACTATATTTTGTTCATATTAAGCCAATAAAGCGATCCTGCGAAGTGTAACGCATGTACAGTGAAGCACGTAACATAAGGATTTATAAGCCATAAACTTTATCTTTTATTTGCCGATGTTATGCTTCAACATGCGGTGACGACTAATAATCTGATTCTTTGTTTTAAAAGCTCGTATAAGTGATGGGTGTTTGCAGTCTGTGGACTATTTATATTTATACACTAACGTTAGATGTATTATAACAAAACAGTACGAAAATATCTACAGTAAAGTAAAAGACACAGACTTGGATTACAATTATATTTTAACTTAGAAATCATAACTCTTAACATCTTTTGTGAGATCATGTCCACAAGGTTGTCATTTGTAAACCAGTGCTTGACTGTATTTCTTAATCTCACAGACTAAGAAGAGGAGGAATAACGGTCGTGCCAAGAAGGGACGTGGACATGTCCAGCCCATCCGCTGCACAAACTGTGCCCGGTGTGTCCCCAAGGACAAAGCCATCAAGAAGTTTGTCATCAGAAATATTGTGGAGGCTGCGGCTGTTAGAGACATCTCTGAAGCCAGTGTGTTTGACTGTGAGTAAATACACGTGTTTTAGAAAGTATAGGCTTCTTGGGGAGGGAGAAACAATTTTGGGTTTGCTGAAACATTTACAGAAGTCGTTCCTTTGTTTTTCTACAGCCTATGTTTTGCCCAAACTGTATGTGAAGCTGCACTACTGTGTCAGCTGTGCCATCCACAGCAAAGTGGTGAGGAACCGCTCTCGTGAGGCCAGGAAGGACCGGACCCCTCCGCCACGCTTCAGGCCCACTGTAAGTCATGCATCCACATCCACTCTGAATAAGAACATTTACATATACATGTGCTTGATAGCACAGAATTAAATTATGAAACGTACTACTACTTTGTCAATATATAATATATTTTACTAATGTTTTTTTCCTTTCAGGGTGGTGCCCCAAGAGCCCCTCCAAAACCAATGTGACCGGGAGATATTTGCATACATTTCTATGTACGGAAATAAAGCGGACTAAAATTATAAACGCATTCTTTTGTCTGTTCATTCAAATGAAAAATGTTGTTTTTCTTTGTGTACTTGAAGTTTGATTGTATTCTGAGAAAGATTACAGAGGGAAAATAAAACCGCTATATGAACAGTTATATGAACTAGACCTTACATTTAATTAAGTTAATTTTTCAATTCTACATATAGGGCAAAATTGTTTAAAACATGAATATATGTACTTGAAGGGCATTATTAAAGGAAATTGTCAAATATTTTGGTAACATTTTACAATGTATTAGTTAACGTTAGTTACCCATGAACAGTGCTGCTACAGCATTTATCTCAATGGTTATTTAGCTTAGTAACATTTACTAAGATGGTTTTATTAGTTAATGCGGTGTGAACAATAAACAATTGTCTTTATTAAAAAATAAAGACTGTAAAATACATTGCTCATTATTAATGTAAGAAGTATTACTTTTTTTTAAACAAATAAAACCTAGTCATTTAAAAAAAAAAAAAAAATTTGTTATACTAGTAGTACATAAAGCACTAATAGCATTCTCATGAACATACTAAAACTATTAAATACATAAATAAAACTGAAATCAAAATGGTAAAAAATAAATAGTAAAACTAAAAGACCAAATGAAGACTTAAACTTAGTTAAAATTACAAATTAAAATATAAATAAAAACCATTCAAAAGATGAATAAATACTATAACAGTATATTAATACTACTAAAATATCTGCACTTAAGTCAGCTCATCTGAGAAAATAAGCTTTAAGTAATTTATAATACATGCTATAATTCTAAAATTATTTAAGAAAATTTTAGAATTTTAGACCACATGGAATATCTGTACTTTTCAAATTAATCTGTCACACAGCACAACTATTTAAGTGCACTGAAAAAATAAACTAATGTCTACTTCCTCTAAACATACTGAACAACATAATCAACAAAAAGGCAATTTGATCTAGACTAGACAAATTAGGCAAACTAGAGAACAAGGGTTTAGAGTTGTAAGCGGACAGAAGATACAACAAATATTACTTTATTGGACATGAAAAATTACTTCAACTTAAAGTTGGGTTACACTCCTTAAAAACAAGATCAAATAAACAATACCTCTTGAAACCAACACACCTTTTATAGAACATGAGGCAGTTTTTTATATTTTAACAAATTTGAGGTAAAGAGTTTTTCTTTGTCATATACATTTTTTTTTTCTCACAAAATATTTAAAAACATTGAACCCAGGGATAAAGCCCAAGAATGACAGAGATTTTGATCCCTGCCTCCCCAAAAATGCTAGGTCTCTCTTTCTCAGTTGCTGCTCATTATGGTTGCTTCACAGTTCGTTTAAAAATATTGAGCTCATCACACCTTGGGGATAAGAAATATGAAATGGTGCAGAAAAGAGCTGGGTTTGGTTTAGAGGAAATAGGGAAAATTGCAGCTAGTATTTCACAAGCAGAACAGTTGCAGAACCCCAGCAAACAAACGAGTACACATGCAACCTCTCCCATTCACACACTCGGTAGAATTCATTACATAATTTCTTTTTGACCATTAAGTGCATTAAGTGTCATATATGGTTTTTGCCATAATTTCAAGTAAATAAATTGATTTCTGCAGAAGAAACGAAAATGAAAGTCTATGAAGGGTGCAAAGTCGTTAACTAACCTTTGTAAATACTGGATTTGGTCTCACTTCTTCGATCCACTCATACTGTACTCCGTAGGCTTGCACTGGAGTGAATTCAAGCATACGCATTAAGAGGCCTACAAATGTTGTAAAAATAATCGAAAGATGTAGGGTCAGTGGATTACACGTAAGCAAGTTTTGGAAACAGCTGACCACCTCCAAGGTCAAGTGATACACACATGCCACAACATCCAAGTACCCTTAACCACAGCCCACGTCACATAGAGGTGAGAAATGTACAAGCAATCAAACAAAACAAATCTCCGAGAATCTTCAAAATTCACTCGTTGGTGCTTTCGTTTTCGTCTCAGTTTGTGCAAGTGAGATCCACTGATAAAACAGGCCACGATAAATCTTGGCAGGACGGTACGTAACTCTATGACAATATTTCAGTCCTTTCCTTCAAAATCGAGCAGCAGTTCGTACTCAGTGGGGATCGAGAGTACCGTATGCATGAACTCATATAGGACATGACCACACAGGACAAGCGTACAGGATACAAGTCCAATATCAAGGGCAGAAGTCACACAAACATCCAAGCACCAAATTTTACAACACAAGGAGAAAATGTTCAGTTCTGAATCCTTAAATGACCGCGACCCCTTTTGTTATTAGGAAAATAGCCTTTATAGAATTGTTTTTAAAAACACCACACTGTTCATCTGGTCTTTATAACCAACGTGTTCTCGTATCAAATTGTTTCTTGTTTTCTCTAAATAGCATTTTTATCAGAAATCAGTGCAATAGAGCAATTTCAGAAAACAAAAGAATATGTTTCAAAGCTCAGTTACCAGTCTTTACTGTGCCTGCTCCCCTAAAGCCTTTGAATAAAATCCACCCCCACCCCTTGCCGCAGCGCCTGTCCTAAAACCCTCCCCACAGCCCCAGCAAAACACTCACATTTAAGCAGAATTAGAAAAAGTGCAATCCTCCTTTTGAGGTAACAACCCTTCCCCTTCACTCGTCGTCAAAGTCACGGAATGCAACATGGGTCTGCGTTTGGTCTGCACCAGAACGTTAAGGCTCCTTTGCCCCCTCCGCATGTTTTACCGCATCTAAAAAAAAACTTAATGTGGCCCACATTGTTCGCAGCATGGCAGAGGATGGATGGCGGGGACTTTGTACTACAAAAACGATTTAAAAAAAAACCTCAATAGATTTGATAGGCAAAATCTTTATCGTCACTTAAGTGAGGTCGAGATAAAGTTTGAAACGACAATCAAGATCTGAGGCACGAGGAAACCAACTTTTTTTGTTGTTTTTTTTTTTTAGATTCAGGACAGAGGTTGTAGACTCAAAAACTAAGGCAAATGTTTCAAGTTCATTTCCTTTCTCAAATAAAACATCAACATACATTTTAGAAAGAAATAAAATTTCCCGAGCTTTAGCCTAACCCCAATCCTATTTGCCCCAAGAGTGCCGTATCATCTCAGTTCTGAAGTTACCCGAATTCATACTGCACTGTACCTACTGAATCGTCCAGCATTAAAAACCATGTGCAATTCGACAACTAGCTTGTACAGGGTTCATATAAAGCAACGATTAAGGCAATATGTGTCTGTGCTCCTTATATGGCTAACATACCAATACTCCAGCCTCAGTTTTGCAATTCACGCAGTTTGCTCTCCATTCCCTCTCTGTCAGCAGTGTCCTCCCTGAGTCGCCTAATTTCAACAGTCCCACCGAGGTATCCTAAAAGAGCACAAAGTTTGTGTGAATACTCCTAGGCATAGATTTCTCTTGTTTAACAGGCTCAGAAACTTTGGAAAGCCGCTCTGGAAACGGTCCAGACTTTGGACGTCTAAGCAGTTCATTGTCTTTCTCTCTTCAAGAGGCAGACTCTATGTAAACGCCACCGAACAGATGAGTATAGACCTAATCTCGCACCTCGAATTTCTCTGCTCAACTGATAAAAAATAAACCCCACGGAAGGAAGGCACTTCTAAAGCAAAACAGCTGCGTCTTGCGATGAATGACTTGGTGTGGGAGTGCAATCGGAGGATATGACTTGTCCTCCGTTTGAATCCTCTTGACATTCTCCGACACGGGATGCGATTGCACGTCTTATGGTCGTACCTAAGCGATTAGCCTTCGGCGGTAAAATATGATGGCCGCTAACTATAAAAGCAAGTGCTAATGTGCCCCAATCTGGTGCAGACCGAACTAGACGCCATGACGCCATCTCAAAGCAGCATACAACTCTCTGTACAACTCCCCCCAGTCTCGACTTCCGCCATCTACAAGCCCACCTCAGCCAACCTGGTGCTCCCCGCGAACAATGTGCGAGGAGAACTCGTAGCGGTCCTGGCTGCGGTGGCCGCAGATGTTGCACTCGAAGGGCTGGCGGAAGCCGTGGCAGCCCATGTGGATGGTGAACATGACATGGTCCAGGAAGAAAATGCGACAGTGCTCGCAGCGGAAGGAGCGCACCGGCCGCCCTTCCCCGTCCACCACCTGCATGGCTTCCCTCGCTGGTGGTGAGCGTGGGCTCACCTTGGTCGGTAAACCCCCAGGGACCCCTTTCTCCCTGTCCCCTTCCATGTCCGTTTCTTTGGCGTGACTAGGACTGTGCCGCTCGCGCCCGCGGTGGTTCAAGTTTCCCGGTGGCACCGAGGTGATGACGCACTGTTCCTCCGCCATGCTCTCAGTGTCTGTCGAATCTTGGTATCCGTTGCTTGGCGAAGCGGCACGGCTGCGGGTGGAGGGTGCATCTTCATGACCCTCGCCGGCCTCCCTCCCGGCCAGGCCCATGGAGATGCCCCCTGCACAGTTTAGACGCTGCCCTAGAGGAGTAATGTGAGGGTAGACGGAGCTGATGACTGGGGTGAACTCTGAGAGGCAGGCGGAGTGGTGAGGCATCCGCAGGGAGTGAGAAGGATCCACATCGTTGCAGCCTCCTCTCGGCCCCCGCAGGAAACGCCCTCCCATGCCTGCTAAAGCAGCGGGGTCACCCTCGGGGTGTGAAAGCAACATGTCCCCTTCTTTATCAGGATTGGGGTCGAGTTCATAAGGTGCTTCGGATATATTCAGTCGCATGTGCTTTTCACCTAGAAAGTCAAGGAGCATCAGTATCATTGATCTTCAGTAATGACTAGATTGCACTGAAGTGATATTGCTTTGCAGCTAAGCAATTACCAATACTATTTTTATAACGTATTGGTTTTTTTTTTTTTAAATCTAATTAATTGCAACAAAATTTGAAAAACTAAGCTAAATAAACACACACACACACACACAAATGCAATAAATATAAAGTTAAAAAAAGTGATAAAAAAATACATACACTACCATTCAAAAATTTGGAGTACAGTAAGTTTTTTTTATTTTATTTAGAAAGTGATAGTAAAGACATTTATACTGGAGTAACGGCTGCTGAAAATTCCACTTCGCCGTCACCAAAATAATTTACAAAAATGTTAATAATATTTCTTAAAATTACATATTTGATTTCCGGGTAACACTTTAAAATAATGGTACATTTGTCAACATTAGTTAACAGCATTAGAAAACATGAACTAAGAATGAACAATACTTCTCTACAGCATTTATTAATCTTAGTTGATGTTAATTTCAGCA
>SCHK01431959.1:0-10974 GCA_004124795.1 Poropuntius huangchuchieni | reverse complement strand
ATTTTTTAGTTATTTTTTTACCTAATCAAAATAACCCAACTGTACTGTGATTGAGACTAATTTTTTCTGTTTTTGCCAATGAACTCATATATATATATATATATATATATATATATATATATATATATATATATTTTAGAAGACATTTGTCAGGTTTTTGTCTTTAAAAAACTCTTACGCTTCTTATTCCAAGCCTCTGTTGCGTAATGGAAGAACTAGTAATGGAAGCTTGAACCATTGATATATGCAGACTAATACAGTTATGAAATAAAGAGCGAGGGGCGTTAAGGATGTATTAGAATATGCAATCTTCCCTACTACATAAAAAAAAAAAAAATTAATAACAATAGGTCAAATGTGAAAGTATGTCAAAATGTACAGTATTCATAATACAGTAGGCACACTTTTACATCAGCTTTGGAAGTATATTCCCTATTCATTGTTCCCACTTTCCTACTGTCTTTGAGAGTTTGGACCAAACGTTTTAGTCTGAAGATATTGTTGTGATGGAATGTTTAATGATCAAAAATGTCATCTCTTCAACACAGGGGTCTTTTCGTGGTGGTTTGTCCGCATCACCTCAAAGATCGAGCGCATCTCCTCGTCGCCGTCCAGATGAGAATGCTGTCATGCACTTTTTCAGAACCATTGTTCGTATCTCTCTTTCACACCACACCATTGAAAGATAAAATGAATATTCTTTTATGGATGATTTTCATTGCATTTTGCTTTCCCCCCAATTAGGTTTCTCCCTCTACCCCCAAATCTAGGGTAAGTCTCAATCTTCTGAGGTTGACAGCTGTTTCTTTTCAAGCTTATTAACATTATGCTTTAGGTGATCTATATAAATTTGATTTGAATTCACATTTTACTCAGTTATCATGGAAACAGCTAATTTCCACTACCCCAGTCCCATAGTAGGCTATACATTTTAGTATTTTATTAGTAATCAGTAGCTTTGTTACTTTGAATTTATGTCATTTTTTATTATCATCAATTTGCTTTATGGCAGGAGCTGTTGTTTTGTTTTATAACTCACTCAATAACTTGCAGTCACAATGATTTTCTCCAAATTCTGGAGATATGAAAAACCCCAGTATCCACGACAACACTATGTGGTTTATTAACAGAGAGACCAGAAATCACAGAGCTCCACCAAAGGCCAAAAGGGACGTGGAGACACCTTAACCCGGCTCTTCAAAATGGTAACAAGATTTTTTTTTTTCATCAGTAATGAACATGTAACATCGTCAGTCAATTTAAGTTTGTGTTTATTGTCTCTTTTTCAGGGAGGAAGCCAGTCTGCTTCATCTTCCAAGCGTTGAAACCTCATTACCTTTTCCCATTTAAAAATAATGAGGAAAAGGATGGAAAACGTATATGCAAAAAAGTCCTTTTTTAAATTTTGTTTTCTAATACAGTAACGTTGACTTGAAAAAGCTTTTGCATTGATGTTACAACACAATCTGTCTTCTGAATTATTCCTGTTCAGTCTTGTCAAACTTGTACTGACATAGTTGTGTGTAATCTTTGATCTTTGAAATGGTTTCGTCTCGTCTCTGTAGTGTCATTACTCACCTTTACACAGCTTAAGTGTAACCAGTACCTCTCTTAGCATATTGAGTACTAGACCTCAAATGTGTTTTCTGCACCTTTTACATGTTGATGAACAGTCTTCTCTGTACAGTGTGATGGGGTCTGCATGTCAAAATGCATAACTTATGTTCTGACATCTACAATGTGCATTGTACTTCCAACCACAAACAGTTTTTTGAATGTGTGTTTGGTTCCAGAGATTTCTAATGAATTTGGTAACCATAGATTACTGCACTTAGTTTGAATATGACTGATTCTGTGCCCTTGGCTCATCATAGTTTGAGACTTCATTTTCTATTCATACAAAAACAACTGGAAAAAGAGTTCTTATTTAAACTAAAGAATATTTGTTGTCTTCTGTGTTTGTTACAATTAACGGCGACAATTAAAAGTGTGAAACTTTTTTGTGGTCCTTTTATGCCTACTTTATGCCTAGCATTTTAGATATTTAGAAGCAAATTTTACTAAAAAAGGATGCATGTAACAACCCACTCGTGGCATGTAGTGGACTTCATAAATGAGGATGCTGGGTTTCAGTATAAATTAATTTTACATTTGATTTTTACACAGTTGCCATGTTAAAGTCATATGGCACTTTGTACCTCACACCTTGGACTTGATATTGGTAACATGATAAAGTAATAACTGAATTATTTAATAATTTAAACAATTCAGCAGTATGTTTTGTATATGTTTGTAACTGCTTGATAACCACTGCAGGAGTATTATTGATGCAGTGATTGTAAAAATAGTCATCATTCACTGATCAAGAGGACATACAATTTTGAAAAAAAAGAAACAAAAGAAAATCATTTAAAGGCCTTTAACATGGATAATCAGAAGCCCTTAGTGGTTCAATCCGAAATGAAAGCTATAACAATTCATTCAGAATATATAGCTTTTCTATAAAGAAGTGTGAGAGAAGCCACAGAGCTACTATAAGTGCACATATAAAATCAACAAATATCAAAATATGTATTCAGTGTTTCAGAATTCATTTAAATTCTAAACTACTCCATGCTGTCCCAATTAATCCATAAATAAACACATAAAACCTATATATTCATACAGTATAAACATATTAAAAGCCTAGAATAAAGCTGCCGAAAAACAAAAATAATAAGTGAATGAAAGTGAGAAATGATAAACATTTGGAAAAAAAACAAAAAAACGACATTTATTCTTAAATATTTTTGCATATTACAAAAATGTTTGCCAAAATCTGATTATTCCTATAAAACCGATTTATGTGATATATCAAGGATTAAATCAAATAAACAGTTCTACAGCTCTAGTATATTACATGTAATTAGGCAGTCTTTTGACACACTGACAATATCAGACAGTGTTGTCTGTGCTAAATAGGTGTTTTACTTTTACCACAGGTAAGGATACAAGTGAAATCTACAGAATGTCCATTCCAATACACGGTTACAATCTCTACTTCAGTAGTGACAAATATGGCTCCAAATTAAAAAAAAAAAAAGTAACAAAAAAAAAAACCTTTAAAAATTAAACTTTCAAACACAAAAGTAAGTTGTCTCGACTGGTTTTCTAATGTAACAAGAAGTATACAAAATCATGTACATTCACATAAATAAATGTATGATCTGTGCAATGTAAGTCACACTTGCTGGCAAGAATAAAAAGATAGTAATTGGCATTGCGAATATAAAATTAAGCAAATGTTACAGAAGTCAAATCGAGCTGAATGTGTGCTGCTGTCAGGTGATTATGGGAAGACTGTGGGGATGGGGCACTGCCAGTCTTCTGAAGACTCCTGCACCACCTCCTCCAGATCCAGCCCTGACTGAGCCTCTTTGGCCTCCTGCGACGGTGCTTGCTCGGAATCGGACTCAGAATCGTGTTCCAACACCACTTCTACTTCCTGGGGTTTTGCTGTAAACAAATTAAGAAAAGGGTAAAAGAAAGAGTACATTTTTACTGATATTGTTCATGGATTAAAATGTTGGCAGTTAAAAAAGTCAAAAGCAATCAGAAGAAAAAAAGATGTAATATTAGTGTACAGTGCTGTGGAAACGTGCCTATTTCTGGTCCTGCCACAGCATTTCATTGGGACTACAGTAAGGTTGGACTTTAATCATGTCATTTAAAAGCTTCAATTTTCTTGTTTTTAGCTATTCTGTGGTAGACTTGTTTGTATGTATCGGATCATTTTCTTGCTGCCCTAACTGTGCAGGCCCAAATCTAGCAAAGTCTACCAAAACAGAAAATGGGGGGACGGTGTATAAAAACGGTTTGAATTCCTAAGCACTTTATCTTTTGTATTTAGCTTTATCTTTCTATGTATTCTATCTATAAATATGTATTGTTCTAGTTAAGATTATTAAGTAAACAAGCTCCATCTGTACTGAATTAATTGATTATCTGATCGTGCTCCTCCCGAACCTTCTAAATAATTGTTAATAATACAATATTTGTTGTCAGATGAAGTCTGAGCATTGAAATATATACGCAACTAAGACTATTCAATAAATGCTCCTTTTTAATCATCATCACTTCCTCTCCTGCTTCTGCTCTTCACAACTTCTTGGCTGATAGAAGACTGTTAATAGAGTTTTGGGTATTTTGGGTACCAGACAAGACTTGCTGTTAACACATTTTGGGTATTGGGCAATTTTGTCTACTAGATGTTCTGTTACCAGAAAAAGCTGCTATTTTCTGACAGGATGTAGTGTCCAGCGTTGGATCATAATTATCTGGCGCGGAGGCATGATCTAACAGCTTAGAAGTCATCCAGTAGCATCCCCCAATCACATATCAGTAAACAATTACACATCAGGCCAATAGCCTCTGTTCTTATTGTGAACTTCTAACCAACATGTTAAAAACTAAATAAAAGACACTGTGAAAAAGAATAATAAATAAAGTAAAAGCTCTTTTCAGATCTAGTTTCTGATTATTTTGACTTGAAAAACTTTTACTGCAGCTAGGAACTCTGTGATAATATGAAAATCTTTATAAATTCTCCGGGATCATCAAAATGCTTCTTAGCAAACATGAGTCAAGCTTTTGTGTTTTAAATCCTGTTTTTGCCTTTCAAATGGTAGTGTCATATACAGCAAGCTGACCTTAACCGAGATGAGACTGATCTGGTGATCTTTGGATGCTGGGGTTCTTTGTGACTTAATAATGAATAATTTTGTGCCTTGCTCTTAGAAATTTTGACTCCAAACCTTATCCATTTGTATAATATGGCTCTGATAAAGGTCCTAGAGCTGAGCTAGTAACCTCTTCCAGACTGTCAAGCTAATGCTTTTATGTCAACAGTGTTTAGAAATTTCCTTTCTCTCTGTCATAATGACAGAGACTTTGCTGCATTGGTTTTTTAGACAGTTGCCGAAGCATAATGAAAAAACAAAACCAAAAAAAGGGCCAAGGGCCCTAAGGGCCAAATGTGCAAAAGAAAGCATCTACACTGAATCCCGTAAATGAAACTTTTTGCATATTTACAGAAGTACTTCGCCATTTTGAAAGAGAAAAATAAGCTACCAGGTCAACTCTACTTTAGCTCTACGTTACTACAGAATAAGGGGTTCTCATTAACCAAAGCAATCAATGAAAGTTGACTCTAATTAGTTTTCACCATTTTGGGTAAAAATATGCATGTACATACACTACAATTCAAAAAGACAGACATGACCGAATTTGTTTCTCATGATCTTAAAGCCCTCTGATAACCAGTAAACACAAGCTAATGAGGAACTGACAGAACCGAATGCTCAACACATACCAATCAGTTTGTTGGAGGACGGCAGATAACCGTGAGATCTCTTCATATGCAGCTTCATGTTGCTTTTTTGAGTGAAGCTAATAGTGCACACTTCACATCTGTAGGGCTTCTCGCCTGTGTGTTTGACTCTGTGCACCTGCAGAGCACTTTTCTGATTGAATGCTTTTTCACATAGCGGACACTTGAAGGGCCGCTCACCTGAAACCAAATAAGCATGCCAATGAATCATTCAAAGGAGATACAAAATCTGCATTTTATCATACACTGACATCTCAAGAAGAGTAATTCAAAAACATTTTGCTCTCAAAAAACTCAGTGAGGTTATATGGTGTTTATGGCTGTCAATTTACCATGCTAATAAATGCATAGTGGAGTTTTTTAAAAAGTTGAAACTCATGATAACTGTACACTAAAAAACATAAAAAATTATAATGACTATGACTTCAGCAAATATTGATCAGTTTAAACTGTTAGTGTTTCACTATAACACCTGTGGTACACTTTGTGTTAAGTTAAATTTTCCAGGAATGCTAAGGGATTATTTATTTAGCACATTATGTAATTACATTTTTTATCCACTGAAAGTCCTACTGTAAATGTATTTGATGAACTACTGAGGAGATTTACAAGGTACACAAATTACAACTGCTGAAAACCACAAACGGCAGATGACAGTTTAGGGGCATCAATTGCTATGCTGTACAGAAATTTTTGTATGTGGGACAAAGACAGTAAAGGACTTAAAGCAAGAGTGAAGGTTCACTTTACCTGTGTGTGTGCGATTGTGTCTTTCTAACTGGCTGGGTTTGGCAAAGGCTTTATCACAGGTAGGGCATTTGAACACTTTGGGTTTCTGAGAGTTCACTTTGGGTCCCTTCTTATGGACATACTCATGCTCCTGAAAAAGAGATTTGCAAATGCAAATTTAACAAGTCTTAGAGGATCAAAATAAAATGTATAATCCCATTTATAGGACACTTGTCTTATCTTGACACTGGAAGTGCAAAAAAGTGCAAAGTGTTTATTCAGTTATGTTTATTCACGAGTTGCTGCTACGATTTTCATATAATTTACAGTCAGTTATAGTTCTGAATGTTGAATTTGATAAAGCCATGCCTGTGAATTGTTGGCTGCAGTTTGTTACATTTTGACATGAACTGGTGTGAAAAAGAAAAATAACACGACTTATGTTGTGACAATAATAGCAAGGAGGAAACTGAAGTGTTCTATGCATCCATCTGTTCAGTGAAAATTCTAGACACATGAATTTCTACAAGTACTGTATTTGGATGTATGTTCAGATACTGATGACTATTATTCACTGAATGAACACTATACTTTGATAAACAACAAAATGAAAGTAAAATATGGGGGAAAAAACAAAAAAAAACAAAAAAACAAACCTGCACCCAAGCACAATTGTGATGTTTTAAGCAGATTTTTCAGTTATTTTAGTGGAGTACCTGTTGCAAATGAATTGCTATCATGCTATCAAAATGAATTGCTGGGCATATCAAAGTTCTGTGAAGTCTTATTCATGTGTACAACGTGCTTTTATTTTAAAACTGCATACAAACAGCAACATTAAATTACATTTAATTATGTTTTATTTTTCTTTAAATTTATTTTGTGCATGCTCTTTACTTGATTAATTTATTTTTTGTTGTTTTCAATAGATTCTACTGTCTATGGGAAAGACCTGAGAATACAGTAATGATATGCAAGTTGATAAGCTACTAAAAGGTCAACTAAAGGTTGATGAGCAGAACAAATCACAAAACGGCTATAAGAAAACAGCTCAAAAGTCAAAATGGCCATTTCTTCCATCAGGTTAATTAAAATGTTGAAATTGAGATTTTAATGACTGGTCTAAAAGAAGTACTAGTGGCCCAACAATCTTCAATAATCATTGTTTTAATTGCAGATGTTAGTTGCGTCCAGATCTTTTTCAGTGGAGATGGCATGGATGTGTATGATGTGCATGAGGATGATACCTTGAGGTGTGTGGCTCTTTTGAAGGCTTTATTGCAGACACGGCATACATGACAACGGTCTTTTCCATGAGCCTGTCTGCAGTGTCTTCTGAGAGCATTTGCTGTCAGCAGCACCTGACTGCAGTAGTAACACTGGTGCTTTTGCTGTGTCTCTGCTTCCTTCTCCTCTGTCTGGTTTTCTATCATCTGTGGGCATAAATGACACACACAAAAAACTGCTGAGAAAGGTAGACATCAGCTCCACTTGAATAAACACAGTTTAAGATATTTTGCTGATGATTTAAAAACCTACAGTATGAATGACACTCTGTTATTTCATATTTTAAGTGTATTTATATAGCACATTTCACAATACACATTGCTTTAAATCAGCTTTAGAGATCGGATTATTATATTGTGATATGTATGATCACGGTCATAGAAATCAGTTTTTTGGGGGTTGGAAAGACATATTGAGAACAGTTTTCTAGCACAAGAAATTGCCTATGTGGGAAAATGTTGACGATTCATAGCAACAAAGCAAGGATTTCTAAAAAAATTCTCAGCTGAACCCCTTTGACGAAATATTTTCTTGAAGTGCCGCCTTGCAATTTTAAGATCAGAATCAGAACCAGAAAGAGCTTTATTGCCAAGTATGCTTGAGCATACAAGGAATTTGTTTTAGTGATATAAGCTTCCAGTACACAGAGACAACAACACACAGACAATAAAAATAAGATGAGAATAAAAAAATACACATATGTAAATATAAATGGACAAAAATTGAAAAATAAATTGTATGTACAGTTGTGCTATAGATTATAGAATGGGATAGAATAGAATGAGATTCAGGGACATGCTAGGATGGAGGTGGTTATTGCACATTTTTATTGCATAATGTGGGGAACATTTAACTGTTCATAAGGTAGACTGCCTGGGGGAAGAAACTGTTCTTGTGCCTGGCTGTCCTGGTATTTGGGGCTTCGTAGTGCCGGCCAGATGGCAAAAGCTCAAAAAAGGGGATAACTTGGATGTGAGGGATCCAGAGTGATTTTCTGAGCTCTTTTCCTCACTCTGGATGTATACAGTTCTTGGAGGGTGGGCAAGGGAGCACCAATAATCCTTTCAGCAGTCCGAACCGTTCTCTGTAGTCTTCTGATATCTGTTTTGTAGCTGAACCAAACCAGACAGTTATTGATGTACACAGGACAGACTCGATGATGGCTGAGTAGAACTGTTTCAGCAGCTCCTGCGGCAAGTTAAACTTCCTCAGCTGGTGAACGAAGTACAACCTTTGTTGGGCCTTTTTTTACAATTGAGTCGATGTGACTGTCCCACTTCAGCTCTTGAGAGATGATGGATCCCAGGAACTTGAATGACTCCACTTCAGCCACAGTGCTGTCTATGATGGTGAGTGGAGAGAGTGCAGGGGGGTTTCTCCTGAAGTCTACGATCATCTCCACTGTTTTGAGTGTGTTCAGCTCCAGGTTATTAAGACTGCACCAGACAGCCAGCTCTTTAATCTCCTGTCTGTAAGCAGACTCGTCACCGTCCTGAACGAGACCGATAGTGTAATCTGTGAACTTCAGGAGCTTGACAGTGGGGTCTTTAGAGGTGCAGTCGTTGGTGTACAGGGAGAAGAGCAGTGGGGAGAGAACACAGCCCTGAGGGGCACCAGTATTGGTGGAGCGGCTGTTTGACATGAATTTCCCCAGTCTCACTTGAAGCAGGAAGGGACTTCACACAACTCCAGAGATCTACTGAAGATCTGTGAAAAGATGGGGGCCAGCTGGTCAGCACAGGTTTTCAGACAGGCTAGTGTGACACTGTCTGGGCCTGGTGCCTTTCTTCTCTTGTTCTTTCTGAAGATCTGGCGAACATCTTCTTCACTGATCTGAAGTGCAGGAGTGGGGGAAAGGGGGGTTACAGGAGGTGTTAACGGTTTTGTAGAGAGATGGTCAGGACGGGTGTGGGGGGTTTCAAATCTACAATAAAAATCATTCAGGGCTTTAGAAAGTTGGTGATTCGCCTCAGTGCTGGGGGATGGTGTCTTGTAGTTGGTGATGGCTTTCAGACCTTTCCACACTGAAGCCGAGTCATTGGAAGTAAACTGATCTTCCAACTTTTTAGCGTAGGTCCTTTTAGCCACTCTAATCTCCTTATTCAGTGTGTTCCTGGCCTGATTGTACAAGACTCTGTCCCCATTTCTGTAGGCATCCTCTTTGGCCTGACAAAGATGTCTAAGTTTTGCTGTAAACTATGGCTTATCATTATTGAATGTTAAATAAGTCCTATGTAGGAATGCATATATCCTCACAGAAACTAATATAGGATGTTACAGTCTCTGTGAGTTCGTCCAGATCGGTGGTAGCAGCTTCAAAAACAATCCAATCAGTGCAGTTGAAACAGGCTTGTAAAACCCACTCTGTTTCGTTGGCCCATCTCTTTATAGTCTTTACTACTGGTTTAACTGATTTCAGTTTCTGCCTGTAGGTTGGTAGAAGATGAACGAAACAGTGGTCAGAGAGCCCCAAAGCTGCCTGTGGGACAGAGTGATATGCATCCTTTATTACCGTGTAACAGTGATCCAGTATATTACTGTCTCTGGTGGGACATGTAACATGCTGTTTGTGTTTTGGCAGTTCACGGGAGAGATTTGCTTTATTAAAGTTCCCAAGAATGATTAAAACAGAGTCTGGGTGTTGCTCTGTCTCTGTGATCTGATTAGTGAGTTTCTGTAAAGCCAGGCTCACGTGCGCTTGCGGAGGAATGTAAACACTCATGAGAATGAACGAGTAAAACTCTCACGGCGAGTAGAATGGCTTATAGGTAATGAAGAGCGCTTCTAGATCGGGACAGCACATCTTCTTAACAGTTACATCTGTACACCACCCTTCATTGACGTAAAAGCATGTCCCGCCACCGCACGGTTACCCCATTGATTTTGCTTCGCGGTCCGCTCTGAACAGCTGAAAGCCCGGCAGATATAGCGCACTGTCCGGAATCGCGTCATTTAGCCAGGTTTCCGTGAAACACATAGCAGCAGAGTGTGAAAAATCCTTGTTTATCCAGGAGAGCAGAAGAAGTTCATCCATTTTGTTGGGTAGAGAGCAGTGGTTCGCCAGATGGATGCTAGGCAACGGCATTCTGAATCCACGCTGTCTGAGCTTTACGAGCCCGCTGGCACGTTTACGTCGTCTGCGTCTGAAGCGTTTGATCAGGGCCGCTGCTCCGCCAACTACTATGTTCAGCAAAATGTCAGAATAATTGAAAACCGGTAGGAGATTTTGTGATGTGTTCTGCTGAATGTTCAGAAGTTCATCCCTGGTGAAACTGATTGTGTTTGAAAAAAAAAAAAAAAAAAACAGGAAAAACTAACAAAAACACTAAAACAACTGGAGAGCGAAGCACCGTGGCTGCCGTGTGCGGCGCCATCTTTGATAATATTTTAATAATTTAACAACACAATCGCATGTACACAGTTCTCTGATGTTGGTTAATAGTCACATTACACTCATCCAGGTATACAAAAAAAAATATTTATGGACAGATTTATTAAACAAACCTTCACTTAACACCTTCATTTAAAGGGGTCCCAGAATATGTTTTAAGTTTTTCCTTACTCTTTGGAGTGTTACAAGCTCTTGGTGC
>SCHK01431927.1:1669-11672 GCA_004124795.1 Poropuntius huangchuchieni | reverse complement strand
TTTTTTTTTCTTGCTACATGGTAACAAAATGGCTTTCTGGATGTTGGTTATGCCACACGGTATCATAGTGGACATTTTAAGCATTAATTAAATAAATACATATCATAAATAGTATGTTAAAGTGTTTTTGAATAACTTAACTGATACAGGAAAAAATTACATGTAATTCCCCCTAATATAGCCTTGACTCATACATTTAGTTAAGAATGATAATAATGCATTACAAGACAATTTAATCAAAACACCAGCAGGACATCATTATATTTATGATTCAGTTCATTATGCAATGTGCCAACCCACATGCTGACATTGTGCACTGTTTCCGCTCACTCTCTCTCATATACAAGATAAGATGAATGGATTTAAGATACTGTATCAATGCCAAAACATTGTTTTTAAATTATTATTTTACATTGGTAACATTGGAGGTGATTATGAATGAATCTATTCTCTGTAAATGATCCGACATCATTCTGTAGTCGTAGTTATGTACACTACTTTATTTTCTGCCTTAATTATACAAAATGCACAAGGAAATCAGCTTAAATGTTTATGGGAAATTCTCACAATCTGTTTACTCATGTTTACTCATCCAAATGTCTTGTTTACTTTATTGCAACACTGTGTATTATAAAGTCCCATCTGGATAAAGGTGGCATGAGAAAAGAAGAGCTCGGCATCATTAGCTTTATCTCTTTTTTTTCTTTTCTTTTTATTGTCTTACTAGTTGCAGAGAGGAGGCACGGACAGTTTGGATCCGTGGCAAGATGGCTGTCTCCACTCAGTTGAGTTTGCTGTTGTGGAAGAACTTCACTTACCGACGGAGACAGACTGTAAGTTCATACCACATGCATTGAGCAACTGAGCAATTAATCATATGGCAAAAATACCAATAAAAATGTCAACATAAATAAAAAAAAGTTTCATATGCAACAAAATGCATGCCTTTTAAAACATATGGAGTCCCCAGGCTCCTTTTATTTGTTTGGTGACATCTGTGAGGTTCTGGGGGTCACCAACAGATACCGCATTATATGAATTACCAACCCCCGTATTTAAAGCAATGAATAAATACATAAATAAAAAGTCTAATTACTTAGGATTTGTGATCATTCAGCGTGTTTTATTGTGAAGTGATTTTTAAGATGTTGAAGATTCATTGAATTCATTCATTCATTGAATTACTTGTACTTATCATACTTAATGTGAAAGGATAGCAAAACAAATAAAGTTCTGTTCTCATCAGCCGTTGCTTAAAGAAATAATGTCCTGTACGTGAATGTACTTCAACAAACTGATTATTTGATGATGACAGCATACATGCTCTTGGCATTGAACGTATGAACAGGAGGTTCAGCGAATGAACAAGACTGTCAACAGGAAAGCCATCAACCGTCATGATAAACTGGATTTTCTGGACTTCGCTAGAATAGTTTATTCAGGATATGTGAATAGCAGATATGTTGTGATGATGAATTCAGATTAAAGTTCATAAGGGAGGAACTAAAACAATTCAGGATGATGAACAAATGAGTAAATATCACACTACTGTGACTTTTTTTTTCCAGATTCAGCTGCTGATCGAGATCATATGGCCACTCTTCATCTTTTTCATCTTGATATCTGTCAGACTCCACTATCCTCCGTACGAGCAACATGAATGTAAGTGGCCTAAGATGGTTTTCCCCAAAACACAAGCACAAAATGAGTGCAAATGCATTTGAGCGTTTAGTTAGTGTCTTTCTTGCCCAAGAGTTCAATATAAATCTGACTAAATTAGATTAATAAAACAGCCGTTGGTCTGGTTATATCGTTTTGATCGTATTTTTCTAAAGCTATTTTTCTATTTTCCTATTTTTATTAACTGCTTTTTAAAAAGTTTTACACTGAAAAGATCCTGAATGCATTTTATTTAACCTCTTGTGTCACCGCGTCTTACTTAATTCAAGCGTCAATATTTGCTCCTCTTTGGAAATCACACAGTCCCCAGGGAAAGTCAAGGACAGCAAAACAGCTCCAAGAACAGCATGAAATTTGATATATCACAAGATCTCCGAAACCCAGTTTTCTTGCAGTGTGACAGTTCCTGTACTTTGAACTGATATAACTAAATGTTAACTATTTTTGATGTAGTTCCAAATCAGAAAATGAGAACCAGACGAACAAGAAAAAGAAAACAATATTACAGTAGACCTGGTTTGTGAAAACACATGCTCTTCAAACAAACAGAAGGAATGTTTCCAGGAATTGTTTGTGCAAACTGTAATTTTTACATGTAAAAGGCATGACATTTGCCTAATAAATGCATTAAATTGCAGAAACATTTTTGCAAAGGGCATTTCTTGTTGGTATCATACATTTGTTCTAAATCTAATTCCTTTTCCAGGCCACTTTCCCAACAAGGCCATGCCCTCTGCGGGGACTTTACCGTGGCTGCAGGGCATCATCTGCAATGCCAACAACCCCTGCTTTCGCTACCCCACCCCTGGAGAGACCCCCGGGGTGGTGGGCAACTTCAATGACTCCATGTAAGTATTTTAGGTTTTGGGTCTGCGTTGGATTTTACGGACTATATATGGATGTTTCACTCATACATGTTTACTGTCATCATTTACAGCATCTCCCGACTATTTATCGATGCCAAGAAAATTCTCCTCTACAGCCAACATGACAAGAGCTTTGAAGGATTCAAAGGACTTGTGCGGGCCTTGAGAAGACTGCAGAGAAACACTGAAGGTACGTCACATTCAAACACCTTCAAAAATAAACATTCACAACACTCGAACGCATTTTTTGTATGAATCTATAAAAATTTGACATACCATGAAGCCTTTTATGTTGACCAAGGCTGCGTTTACTATTAAAAATGCTGTAAATTCACTAATAATGTGAAATAATATTAAAATGTAAAATAACTGTTTTCTACTTGAATATATTGTAAAATGTTATTTATTCTTGTGATTCAGTGCTAAATGTTCTGTCTGTTTCCTGTCCAACAATCAGATTGGTTCCTCATTTGAGATTCAATGTTGAACGTCAAATAGGAAATGTTCTGTATTAGTCATTTTTTGACTATTGGCGATTACAAAAGTGGTCATTGGTATAGTAGTGCTCATTTTTGTCTCTGGCTTAGAAGATTTTCATATAGACTTATGGCTAGGATCTTTTAAATGCATAGCTATGCAGATGACAGGTGGTTGCATTACACCCCTGCATTAGTCTGTATTATATTCTGGTTTTTAGATCCTTTTTCGCCCAATATTTGATAACCTTAGGTATGACCACTTGCAGAAGTGATATTTGCAAAAACCACTAACATTCACAATACACTTGCTTACAAATGGACAACTTTGTGACCTTTATTCAGACAGACAACTCACCGTAACGGTTGTTAAGAGAGGCTTGTGGGAGTTGCATTTACTCACAGTTGACAGCATTTAATTAATGTCCCCGGAGGAGCTGCTGTTTGCACCTGGGGCTTGAGGAATAGTATGCTGGCTTTGCCCATCATGGATTAGAAAGCCTCAAGAGTCACGATGGTTAAACATGACCATTTCATGCCACAGAGACACGCTTGCGATTCATGTGTCGATGCAATCTAGTAATATGTTTAAAGAAGGTATAACTCATCCCATCTGGTCAAAACCGCTTTGAGGTTTTGTAAAGGAGGGGCTTGTGTCATTTAACTGTTTAAAGTAATACCTAAACTTTTTTTGGTATCTATGGTTCCATGAAAAACCTTTAACATCAGTGGAAACTTTCCATTCCACTAAAGGTCCTTCATGGTGGAAAAAGGTTTTTTAAATTATATAAAATATTCTTCACTAATAAAAATGGTTCTTTTAAGAACTGAAAGGTTCTTTGAGGAACCGAAAGTGGTTCTTCTATTGCATTGCTGCAAAAAAAAGAACAACAACAAAAAATCTTTCAGAACCTTTAAGTGTGAATAGCAAATTAGATGTTTTTGATATCCGAATTGTTCCTTCTTGGAGAGAGATTTGATCTGACTTTGATCTTAAGATCTGTCAGATTTGTCTTCTGAGAAAAAATGTTAGTAATCCTACGTGTCTCAATGAGTTTCGTAAGAGTTTCAAAACTGCTTCTCAGACATGACTCAAATGATCTGAGCTATATTTTGAGCTTTTATTTAGCCCTATACTCTTTTAATTGGCAACTATGGTTCCATGTAGAATTTTTAACATCCATGGAACCTTTCCATTCTATATAGTGGATATTTTTTTGTAAATGTTCTTTAAATGGTTCTTTTAAGAAGGTTCTTTTATGGAATCCCTGTGAAAATCGTTGTTTGGCACCTATTTTTCAAGTGATTTGTGGGTGTTTGTACTGTTTTTGCACAAATTCTGTACTCTGTGCCCCCTGAAATCTTGTATAGCTCATTTCCCGAAAACTTCCTGAATAGTTAGTAACAATAAGAGCATCTGAAAGTGCTCTCTGGTGGTTTCAGAGAAGCGGCTGGGGAATGACCTGTAGTAACCTCAGAGGAAAGAGACTGACTCAAACCAGTTCATACCGATGACTCTTCTGGAATGTTCTGACACGCAACACAATGAGCTCTGTGAGGAACACTGCTGTAGCTGCTTTCTGGCTTTTGTTGTTCCTCCATCCTTTATCATGGACATCTTGCATGATGAACTCAGAATCGAGAGCTAAATGAACAATTCTCTCGTGACTGCAGCAGTAACCGAACGCAGTAGTTTATCTGCATGACCTCACTCGCTTTATCATTGAGTTGGGAATTGCGGTAGAGTCATACTTTTCACAATGTCCTGAACGACACCCTTTGTTAAAAATAATATTATTCATGGTGCAATTGTGAATCACTGCTTTACGTAATGAATTCAATTAAAAAGCAATTTGACCTGTGTTATTCAGCATTATTCTGACATGATGCTATCAAGTATATACATTATATACATTTTTGTAATATTTATGTATATATATTTAAATAACTTACAATTTATATTATTATTTATTTATATTATTTCTAAGTAATATAATTATGTATATTTATTATAATGTTAATAATATTATTATTTATATTACATTTATTTATTTATTTGTCAGCATGATTCTGATGTGATGATATCAAACTCAAATATTTACATTAGTAGTTATAGGCACAATTTATATTTATTTACATAATATTTACATAAATTCTAGTATTAATAGTTGTATTATTTATAAACAATATAAATATTATTATTTATAAATAAATAAATAAATAGATAAACATGGCTTTTCATGCTTGTATTTTTAGTTTAAAAGTTTTCTTTTTCTCCTAGGGTTCAAGCTGAAGGACTTCCTCCGTGATAATGAAACGTTGTCTGAGTTTCTTGAGAAAAATGCTACCCTGCCCAAGCATGCTGTGAGACAGATAGTGGAGGCTAACGTCAACTTGGAGAAGGTAAATGAACTGCACAACACAAGCTGTTTACAAACCCTTGAACGACCAAATCATCAAAAACTTTTTTTTTTTCACAAACGTATGTTGTTTGCCCTCCCGGTATTGTCTTTAATTACCTTCACACATGTATACACAGCACTTAAAATATTTCACACACCGTCTGGCGTAGTCATTAAATTGCAGCCTGTCATCTATCTTGGGACCGTTACGTAACACGTAGATATGAAGAGATCTGTTTTTAAAGCCCTGTATATGTGTCCATACGCTCTCACATGCGGATGACCTTCATGTGGAGAGATGCGAGATCACGGGCAGAAGCTGGATGATGGATGTAATGCACAGCTGTACACGTGCTGCAGTGTGCTGGAGGGTGGGGGGGTGGAGTCACATGACTGTTGCCCTGCAGAAGCACAGCCACAGGACAATTCCTGGAAAAATGACACAGGCCGACCGATTCCCAGCACCTCTGACAGATGCGCCGCAAGATAGGGATAACACCGTACTTCCGTTTATTGAAAATATGCCCAGCGTTTCGTTTTTCACATAGCATATGTCTAAAAATAGATCAGTTCTTTATGTTGCCCAGCTAAAACCAAATACAGTGGCTCCAAAGAATATTTGGATACTTAAGCTGCATTTAAAATGCATCAGATTCATTGCATTAGAAACAAACATTTGGCAACCAGAAAGTGTTAAAATACTTTTAATCTTAATATTGGACATATCTATTGTTGTATAGTTTGAAATGAACTGAAGTGCCAAGTTTATTTGTGCTATATTTCTTTAAAATGTATTTTTTAAAGAGAAAGGACACATTCAATTGATCAAAAGTGACAATAATGATAATTTTATTTCAACATTGATATTAAAGATAAATGTTTCTTGATCATCAAATCAGCATATTGGAATGATTTCTGAGGGATCATGTGACACTGAAGACTGGAGTAATGATGCTGAAAATTCAGCTTTACATCACAGGAATATATTCAATTTTGCAATAAATTCACATAGAAACACTATTTTATTATATTCCACAATATAGCAATTTTTTTTTTTTTTGCAGTTTTGCATTTTTGAACCGTGGTCTGTATGCATATATTATGTGCATATTAAGAAACTGAGATAGTTGTCTTAAGTCATATCTTAAGAGTTTCCCAAATTAGCCTTTAGACATCATTTCAGAACATCCTGTTCTTAATAACTGAATGGAGAATTGTGCAGAGAGTGAGGGAGCTGATAGAGAGTCACAATCTTACCAAAAAGTAAAGAACAAGACTTGTTTTTGGACAGGCTGTGTTTTTAGCCTGTCTTTTGGGCAAAGGCTGTCCATTGCCTCTTTCACGAAAGAAAGAGTGTGTAATTAAGTGATCACGCAATGTTCTTTCTTACAGTCATTTGCATCCATTCTCTGGAGATCTGCAGATTAAATGTATAATTTAAATATAAGATCGCCACTGAGAGTCACAAATGCGATTGACTTGTGTATAATAGTCACTTGACATTTATAGCTCAGATGATTGCCTTACAATGTGCCCATGAAACAAAGGTTGTGTTCTTGAAGATATGATTGTTTAGTTGGTTTCAACTGCTATTTGTGATCCACAGGTGCTTATTAAAGGCTTCGGCGTTCATCTCAGAGACCTGTGCAATACCACATCCCTGGAGGATTTCGTGACTATAGCCGATAAGAACGTATCTCAGCTGACGCAAAACATCATCTGTCAGTCATCTGCTGAATGGCTGAACAACGCAGAGAGCCACTTCCTGTCCAACCTGGACTTCCTGAAGCCAATACGGGTCAGTAAATACAACTGTTGAATAATAGGACTTCATTATTAACCAACATCACAAGAACTGTGAAAGTGCCCATGTTAATGATTGCTTGTGAAGATGTGTTTTATGTCCCATGTATTTCACATGCTTACTGGACTATAATAATGCAATAAACGCTACAATAAACAGAGGAATCCACCAGTTCTGTAAACCAATTACACTGGGACAAGGGTATATTTTTGTATTTTAGACCCAGTGAACTCTGAAATCATAAAGCAAAACAGAATAACATTGTGGTCACATAATGGTCACTTTTACATAATATGTTTTTGCCAGTCAGAATAATTATTTCAGCATATTTGTGCATGAAAAGGGAATAGCGATGGCCATCAGCCAGGAGTCTTCACATATTGATGTCTTTGTGTATGTTCGCTTTAGACTCAGTGTTTTCTTTGTCTTTGAATAATGAGATTTCAAGATGCCAGGCCACTGCTATCTTTGCGCAGCGATTTAGTTATGAAAGCAAGGGGACAATGAGGGCTTTGACATTTTTTCCTAAATTACAATGTTATGGTCCACTCCAGAGTTAGTGTATTTGGCTTGCATGCATTTACAGTGCCTTACTAGCAGCTTACGACTTAAAAAGATGCTTAATGCACGTATATTTATATTTGAGTGTGCTAAAGTGAAACTATTGCAAGTATACTTTAGGTACACTTTAAATAACTTGCATTTAAAGACCAATATCATTCAGAGATCATAAAGTCCTCATCAATAGAAACATTAAAACACATTATAGGCTTAATATTAAGAAATGTGCATTGTGCACAAGTAGTTCTTCATATAAAGTTTAAATATAATTATTAAATCAGTAATTCTCAAGGGATACGTCAGTAAATATGTTAATAGTTTTGAACTATACTTAGTATGAAATAAATGCATTTTAAATACATTACTTTTTTTTTTTACTAGGGTTGATATATAAACATTATATCACTTTAATTAAATTAATGTCTGTAAATTATTAAGTAAACTGTATTTTTGTCACAGTATTTCTACAGTGAATTTCTGGCAACCGCAGTTGCTATTTTTGCAGTAAATTTCACAGGATAATTTTTGCAGTAAAATGTGTACAATATGATTACTGTGATTAGCTAATAATGTCTTTTTTTATGTTTTGGTCATGCAGAAAGATGTCAAGTCTGACCCGAAGATTTTCCAAGATGTGTCTATAGCAACAGACAGTCTGCTGGAGAGTTTGGGAGCATTAGCGGTGGAGGTAAGAGCCCCTGAAAATATCTCTCACCCTGCTTTAGGGACTGAACTGGACACCAGAGTGAAGTGTTTAATTCCCACCCCCAGCTTCCCAAATGTCCTTATCCCGTATTAGACCAGTAGATCTGGCTTAGTCAGGAAAAATCAGATTAAAAACAAGCTTGAAATACTGATTAAAATGTCTTGTTATAATGCGGTAAGCATCAATGACTGTTTAAATAGTAATTATAGTAATTATAACTATATTATTGGTTTTTGATGTATAGTGTTGCATTATGCTAGTCCTGAAAATTTGGGGCTAATGAGTCATTTTTGTTCTGCCCCAACATTCTTAAAAATAAAGGTTCTTTTCCATGAAGAACTTTAAAAATCCATGGAATCTTCTCATTCCACAAAAGGTTCTTTATAGTGAAAAAAGGTTCTATAGAATTTTCAAATGTTCTTTACATTAAGAAAAAAATGGTTATTTTAAAAACTGTTCACTGAAAGGTTCTTTGGGGACCCAAAATACTCCTTCTACACCATCGCTGTGAAAACCCACTTCAAGATATAACAAGAAACTTGTTTTGCTTTTAGTTCTGTTAATAAATATCTATTTCGGTTAGCATCCCACACGTCTTTGTCCCTTGTAAAAACCACAGAGCTGACGCTTGACATTTCAGCCGCACACTCAGTGTTGCCGCTCGCGTGTATTTGGTGTCCAGCGTTTAGAAACCAAACCTGAGCGTTAAGTGAGTTAGCAGCCGTAGTTTGGCCCATCATAAGACTCCCGCTTCCCTCCAGCGCTGGGCAAAAGTGCAGAGCTCGACAAATGTGAAGTAACTTGCTCTTAGAAGTGAAACAGGGACACACTTACTGTTTCCACATCATCTCACAGGGCATTTGTTCATGGGGAATGTGTCTCACAAGCAATCTCTTCCCGATTTTATCGCTTGAAACAGAAACAGAAATTGAGTCGACGCCAACGCTGTCCTGACCGGCATTAGTTCCTCTTTGTTCTCACACATAAGTATTGCAGACATGCGAGCTGAACTCCAGTAACCCTCGCTAAAACCAGCGGCAGAGAGGTTACTCCAGGTCGTGCTTTATTCTCCAGTTACTCGGCCGTGTTTGCATGTCTGTCTGGCCTCCAGGGCTTCCTCAGACACCTCATGATCGCTTACAAGGCGACAGCTATAACAATAGATCTCTTCTATGACTAGCAATCGCATGCGGAGGAGAGGGAACAGATGAATCCTTTCCTAATGAGACCCCTGGATGATGTGGGCGAACTGACCTCATTCTTCCAGTAAAAATGCTCATTAGCTTTGCCGACGTTAAAGACGGCGCTATTTTATGTTTATATAGAACTTAGAATATTTTGAAGTAGTTTTTAATATACATTTTTCTGTTTTCATTTTCATTTTAGTTAAAAGTTTTAGGAATTTTTGGTTATATATTTGTTATTAATTTGATTAATTTTATTTTTAAAATTAAAATTAAAAAAATCAATTTAATTTAATTTAATATAATATTTATTATTTTTAATTG
>SCHK01431861.1:0-11966 GCA_004124795.1 Poropuntius huangchuchieni | reverse complement strand
CGGCACCCATTCACTACAGAGGATCCATTGATGAGCAAGTGTTGTAATGCTACATTTCTCCAAATCTATTCTGATGAACTCATTTACATCTTGCATAGCCTTAAGGTGAGTACATTTTCAGTAAGTTTTAATTTTTGGGTGAAGTAGGTTATAGAAATATATATGTCCTTTAATAAATCTATAAGCTGCACATTTCTGCTTTTAAACCCTCCAAATCTCTTTCCTGCTAAACTGTCAATGCAAGTATTTTTGATGTATTTAAATTATCATCTGTGAAAACTAAACATGCAGCATGGATGCAGCCTATAGACAATATGCTGAAAATGATCTGGAATATGACTTTAAGAAAGAAAATCAGAAAGATTAAATCTTTTGTCTTATTTCTGTGTTCAATCAGCATCCATGCGCAAACTTCAGGACCAGAATGAATCTTTCCAGTCCAACAGAGCCAAGATGGCAGAAGGCATGGCCTTAGCATTAGAGAAGAAGGACCAGGAGTGGATGGAAAAGCTAGCTACTCTGGAGCAGGTAAAGATCCTTTGTAACACATTGGAGAAAGATTTTAGAAAGGACTGTCAAGCCTGACTAGTCACTTTCAGTTTAAAAGCATCCAATAAATGATTATTTCAAGCATCAGTGTTAATGAACTATTATTTTATAATTGTTTTGTTTTTTCCTCTCTCAAACAGGAGAAGTTGTCACTGGCAGCTCGGCTAGATGAGATGACGGAACAGAGTTTAAGTCTGTTCCAGAAGAGAGATGACCTGGATGAGCTGGAGGGCTTTCAACAGCAGGAACTGGCCAAAGTCAAACACATGGTCAGTTCTTTATAGCAAGAGTTGCATTAAAACAGACTTCGAAAAATTACACACACCACCTTCCTTCACATTCCTTCACTCTATCCAAGTTAAAGGAATACATAATGTGTGAAAACTCAGACTAGAGCAGCTCAGATACATTACAGAATAGACAAGAAGTTCCATCTTATTCCCAAACTGTTTAAGAGGCCTGATCGTAAATTTGTCCTGCAGCTGCTGAGGCGAGAGGAACAGCTAAGTCAGCGGGAGAAAGAGCTGAAACTGAGAGGAGAGGAGCTGAACAAAGCGAGACTGACCCTGAGCCAAACTCAAGACAAGCTGTATGAGCTGGGAGAGGAACACGAGGAGATGTGCAGGGTCAACTCGCAGCTACAGACCCAGAGGTGTGTGAAGAAATACAGAAGAACTTGACTTCCATAAAGGAATAGTTCACACCCTGATTCATTCCTACTACAAAAAATATTTTGGAATGGGATGGAAATGTTTCAAAGGCTGTTGAGACATTCATTAAATATTAACTCTTTGGCTTTTAAAGGAATTCTTATTTCTGAAGACGTTTCTTTTAGAAAACATAATAATGTATCAAGGATGAAAATCAAATCCCCAGTTTGTCCACCTTTCTCTTTCAGGGATGAGTTGTTGAGTGAGAGAACAGAGGCTGAGAGGAGGGTTGTGGCTCTGGAGAGGAGAGAGCAGGAGTTACAGGAGCTGATCCAGCAGGTGTCAGAGGACTTCCAGAAGGTGAGCGCTTGGCAACCTTCAGCTCATCAGTACAGATGACACTCAGAAGCTAACAGGGTCACTTTTGGGAACAGAGCCACACCTCCCTTCAAAGTGTTTTCAGCCCATAGTATTTGTACATTTATAACAGTGTTATAATATTGCTCATGATTTATTTAATGGAGAGTTCTTGGCTTTTTTTATTAAATCCAAGTAATACACTTTTTTCAATATTTCCATGTTATATTATTTTTAATTGTTTTGCTGCAATATGTGTGCAATAACATGTTAGGTTTGCTGTGGTTTGCAATTGACTGGAAAATTTTGGATTGTGAAATTGTGTAATTTCTAAGAAAAAACCTTAAATTCATACAATTTTAGCCTAGTCTGTTACATTTAAACATTTAAACCCTTCCTTTTAAAAATTGCCCCTGAAGTAACCATACACTCCTGAGGAAAAACAATCAAGATCTGTTTAAAGAATATGGAATATGTTTTCCGTTTTGCTTGAATGGTATGATCGTTTCCACATTGTTTCTTTTATTGTTTCTTTTTCCAGGCACAAAACAGTGCAAAAGCACTAGAGAAATCAATGGAGCAGCTCCAGTCTGAACACAATAAGCTGAAGCTACAGCACGAGCAGCACAAGAACAAGGTCTGATTGACTCAACAAAGAATTCATTCATACTAAAGCCTTCACTCGCATTTGCAAGTGAAAATTACTGTCTGTGAATGTGCTAAATTATGCAGGCACACACGTGAGTGGCATCCAATTGAAACCTGTAGGCTGTATAATTACATCAAAATAAACGCTTCCTAATTATTAGGACCTACAAAATTTAACTATATATGCAAATTAGATTTGCTTTTGATTTTATATTCAAGTGGTTTTTAAGATCAAGATAAAAATAATTTTGACATTGCATCTTGAGATGCTATCACTGCACTGCATCTAGCTGATTTTATTCATTTATTAATTCAAAATTATTATAGTAATGTGCTTTGTTCTCCTTCGTTGCACTGCATATAGCTGTTTACGGTAGTTATTGGTATATATTGCATACTAAGTATTTTCAGATGTTAATAAAGTGATTAATCAGGGTTGCTGTTGATTGACATGTTAACTAAAAATATTACATACTGTACAACAGAGAAATGTATATATCTTATTGTGCGTGAACACTCTAAACACAATACTATTTCATTATCACATTGTTATAACTCTTCATACATTACTGTGTTTGGTCAGGTTGCAGTGACAGAGGAGGAGCGAGAGCGTCTATTGGCTGATCTGCAGGAGAAGGCTGCTTCCTTAGAGAGGAGACTAGAAGCCAACCTCTCTCAGGATGAGCACCTACAGGAGCTACTCAAGGAGGTCAGAGGACTCTTACATATACCGCTTATCGTCTTACTGCAGTTTCAGTCATCTAATATCTGAATGCTGTGTTTGTGTGCGTGTGTAGAAGTCTTCATTACAGCAGAGGTTAGAGGAGGCCAGAGGAGAGTTAGTGGAGGAGAGAACCAATCACACCACTGCGGTCAGTTCACTGGAGGCACAGGTAAACCCCAGCATCTAAGCTCATGCGATGCTCTACATTAAGCTTTTACAACTGTGATTTCCAGGGAAAGTCATGAAAATAAATTAAATTAAAAATATATATTTTTATAGTCAAATATGGAAAATGTAGCATATATGCAAAAATACAGCAAAAAATAGTAATATTGTGAAATATTCTATTGTAAAATAATTTTTATATTTAATTATTTATTTTAAAATGTCATTTATTCCTGTGATGCAAGGCTGATTTGACACTTTTAATCAATTTAATGTGTCCTTACTCAAAAGTATTAATTCTTTAAAAAAATTAATAAAATTATAAAAAATAAAATAATAATAATACTGATCCCAGACTTCTCAATGGTAGTGTAAAATGTATTTTAGGAGCGTTCTAAATGGATTTTAAAAAATGAATCAAATCAATTTTCAATGTGAATTGAGTTAGATTGAACTGAATTTGCAAAAATGCAAAAAAAACTTTTTAAATTGAATTGAAAAATTGAATCTTACCATTTTGAAATATTCACACCCCTAATACTGCACTCTGCTCTGCTATACTGTACCTCATAAACTGTCTTGTTCTTTACACCTTTTGTACTGTTATAACTTTAATTCAATTACAAAATTTCTGTTTCTCATTTGTTTCCAGATCTCTCGGCAGAACGCCAACATCACAGATCTGCAGACTCTGGTCAAGCACAAAGACGATTCGTCCAAAGCTTACAGAGAGAGGACAGACGCACAGGTGAGTTAACCCACAGTTAACCCACACGTCACGTGACTGTGGCTGAAGGATCTAAATGATTTGTGTGTTGTGTCAGATATCAGATCTGGAGCAGAGGCTGGCTGACTGCACTGAGACGATGAAGAGTCTGCAACAGCAACTTGAAGACAGTGAAACACATGCAGAAAAGCTGGTACGTGACGTTGGTCATAGTCCCAACAAACGTCCAATAGCTGGTTCAGTTTGGGTCTCTGTTTGTCACAGACTGTTTTTGCTGAAATGTCGCCCCCTTCTGTCAGAGATCAGTCATAGCTACTAGGACGCTAACATTAGACAAGAACTTAGGGGGTTTAGAGTTATTAAACAACTGGTTTTAGGAAGCTCAGCGATGACTGTTGACCTCTCACCTTTGGTCCCACAGCAGGCGGAGTGGGCCGAGGAGAGAGAGAGACTACAGCAGCAAGTCTCCACACAGAGACAGAGAGGCTTGGAGAAAACAGCCAGGCTAGAAGAGGAACTTCTTGCACTACAGAGGCAGAGAGAAACCGAGGCCAGCAAGCATCAGGACAACCTGGTGTGTGAAACATCACTAGTTTTTCTTTAATTATTATTTAGTTAACATAGGAACATTGTTAAAAGTTATCTGATGTTTGTTTCTTTTTCTCAAGCGGTTACTGGAGGAGGAAAAAGCCTCGCTGTTGAAGAGCAAAGCTGAGGTTGACAGCACTGTAGAGAGACTGACAGCAGAACTAGAGCAGTCCAGAGTGAGAATCATGTTCCAGAACTGATTCACTTCACAGATTCACTGTGATATACACTACCATTTAAAAGTTTGGGGTTGAAAGTTTTGAGGTTTACCAAGGCAGCATTTATATAATAAAAAAACAGTCATTTGTGTGACATTTGTAAATGTTACAGGCAGAGTTGATCAGCAGACAGACGGTAAGCGTTGAAATTGCCAAAGCTCTAGAGGAAACCAGAAAACAGAGAGAAGAACTCCAACAGCAGGTTAATTCACTGACTTGTTCAAACATGCACCCATTTTTTTTTTACTCATGAAGTCATTTATCTGTGTCAGGAACTTGATTTATTGCTTGACTTTGATAGGTCAGCAAATTGTCAGAGTCTCTTGAGAAGGCGGAACAGGAAGTGAGTCGTCTTTCTCAGGATTTAGGAACAAAAGAGGAGGAATTGAACACGCTGAAGGAAGGTGAGGATCCAGTTGTGGTAGCCCCGGTCCACCCCTCACAAAACCTCAGGACTGGCTCAAATCAGGGATATTATAGTTAACTAAACTAAAATTAAATATTTGAAAAAGAAAAAAAAAAGTTTAACTTGTACTAAAACAACTAAAACTAAAGATATACACTTTTAACTGTTTTAATGACTTAGCCCAGTTAATTAAGGCTTTTTATTTTTACTTTACGAGTGCCTTGTAATAATACGAGTGTATTTCGTCTTCTCAACTAAAACTAAAACTGAATATATATATATATATATATATATATAAACCACTAAAAATGACAAAAACGCGTAACAAAATTGCTAAAACTTAAAAATAATGAAAATAGAAAATATAAAGATAAAATCTGATTTAAAATGTAAAAAAAATATATGTAATTATATTGCAATAATTTTGAAGATTTTAAATATACTGTAATGTGTAAATGTGTGGGTTTTTTTTGTTTTTTTTAATAATTTTATGAATTGTTGCATGACTGTCATTTATTGCCCAAAAAAGGTGCCTTAACACATTTTTATATCACCAGCCAAATCATGTTGATTTTGATATTAAACTTTATGATAATGAAACTAAGATTCTCAAACCTTAAGAACCCAAAACAGTTCATGTTTGATTTCTATTTGGACATGACCAAAAGTAATGTTTTTTAGTGAGTAGGTTGTATTCCATAAGCTTTGACTTATTTGATTCAGTGAAAGATTTGTTAAAACGATTTCGTTTTATGAACTTTTTAAACAATGTTTTAAAAAAAACTACTTTAGAACTGGATTAAAGTCGTAATGTTTTGGACTTCTGCCCACAATGACAATGCAAAAGCCAGATGTGACAGATCTGTGGGCACTGTAGATTAAATCCAGTGATGCAAGAAACCTTTTTGTGCTTCATAATGGTTCACATTAAAAAGCTTCTGTTTCTTCTTGTGTGTGTCAGAGCTGCAGGCGGCCCGTAGCAGTCTGTCTTCTCTGCAGGCTGAGTGCGAGTCTCGTCGTTTGGAGGTTGAGGAGCGAGAGCGAGAACACAACTCTCAGCTGACATCACTACAGCAGGAAATCCTCACAAAAACACAACAACTCTCTACTTACCAGTCACGGGTCAGTGTGTGCTTCATCTCAGCTGCCTGTTGCTGTTAGATACATTGTCTTACCTATTTTATGTTTTTGTATTGGCATATTTCATTGTGTGGAACAGGTGTCTGATCTCGAGGGTGAGGTGTTGAGTTTAACAGCACAGTCCCATGCAGATGAATGTGATGGTGAGCAGAACGGGACGGTTACTGTAAGTGATCTTGACCAGTTACAAAAGGTCAATAAAGACCTTGAGCAACAGCTGGCTGAAAAGAATAAGGTGAGAGCAAAGAAACCACAGAAATGACAAAACAGAAGCTTAAAGAAGAGCAAAGATTTATTTATTGTATTTTTTTTTGTCATCAGACAATAAAGCAGCTACAGCAGAGGCTTGCAGAACTGAAGAGGACATTACAGAAAGAGCTGGTGAGTGTGTTTATTCAGAAGCATTATGTGTGTGTATGCAACACGGTCCACGTCAGCTGTCAGTAAACATTTCCTCGCAATGTGTTTATGCAACAGAAACTGAAGCCAGATCCTGACTCTGAGACGAAGGAGAGACTCCAGGAAAGCAGGCAAGAGAAATCAATCGATAAGACGATCTCAGAGACACCGATGCCCACCCTAGCTCTAACCCTAGCCCAAGGACTCCCTCACACTTCAGGCCCGCCTCCCATCACCTCCAACACCACAGTCACCAACAGTTCAGACCTCACCGACACAAGAGAGATCAACTTTGAGTACCTCAAACACGTGGTGCTGAAGTTCATGTCATCTAGAGAGGCAGAGGTGAGGGCTTTGCTACAGTGGACTGATGTGACTGGTGTTTCTTGCTAATGTGTCACTATTACTGCTGTTCGTTCTTGGAGTTAGGGATTAGAACAAACTCCTAGAAATAAATAACGTTTAGTTTGTAACCTGGCAGACGAAGTGACAAAGTAAAAACTACAGTTCAAAAGCTTGGGGTCGGTTTTTTTTTGTTTGTTTTTTTTCTCAAGGAAATTAAAGGAACAATTCACCCAGAAATGAAAATTTACTCATTCTTGGGCCATCCAAGATGTAGATGAGTTTTTTTTTTTCAGCTGCAGTGAATGGGTGCCGTTAGAATGAGAGTCCAAAGAGCTGATAAAAACATCATAATCCATAAGTAATTATGGTTCATGGACTGGTATTTTGGCGATGGTTTAAAGTTAAAACGCCTTAATTATAGACCTGTTTCTTACAAACCAGCAGCTTTTCCAGGGCTCTACGCTAACTTTTCTTTTTAGGAGCACTTTTGCTCCTAATTTAAAAAACCTTTAGGAGTACAGTCAATTCTGATCAAAAGTTAGCCTTCCCATTACGAGGTGATATTTGAATCCAATATATATTTGTGATACATATATATATTGCCAGTAGAAACTTTTGAAGCTCCTCTGTGCGCAAACACAAATATGCTAATCGCATCAGTTGCTCTGGTGCTCCTTAATAATTATTCATAGTCGCATGCTCTAGAGCCCTGTTTTCACTATACAAGATTTTAATTGATGGACTGGAGTCGTGTGGATTATTATGATGTTTTTATCAGCTGTTTGGACTTTCACTCTCACGGCACCCATTCACTGCAAAGGATCCATTGCTGAGTAAGAGACGTAATGCTAAATTTCTCCAAATCTGGGCTAATGAAGAAACAAATTTTCATTTTTGGGTGAATGCTGTTAATATTTCTATTCAGCAAAGATGCTGTAAATTGACAAAAAGGAAATTTTATAATATTACAAAAGATTTATATTTAAAATAAACGTTGTTCCTTTGAACTTTATATTGATTCAAGAATCCTGAAAAAAGCATTGCATTTGCAAAAACATATTAAGCACATTGTCATCTTTTGTTGCAGTAGCATTTGGTATATAATGCAGATTAGTGAAGCAACAGTGTCCTATAAAAGATTTTCTGGTACATTATTGACCCTAATTCACCTTTCAATACAATCCAATTGGTGTGTGCATCACTGATTTTCAAACACTAGAGAGTCCTCTGCTAACTCTTGATTATAACAGCTTAAGTGATGCTGGTATGAATTCTCCCGTGAGAGGTTACCTCTCTCTCTCTCTCTCTCTCTCCAGGCTTTCCAGCTCATCAGAGCCGTTTCTGTACTTCTGCATTTCACAAGAGAAGAGGAGGACATGCTCAAACAGACACTGGAGTACAAGGTGTGTGAGGAAAAACAAATGTAAATGCATAAATCTGTAAGTGTGTTGGAGGTCAGCGTGCGTTCTTCTCAAGCCTCATCACACCCAGCACCCGGGAGCTAACTAGGCCGCTCTTCTAAGGCAGCTAACCATGTGGGTCAGGATATCTGGCTCACCGCTCTGAATCAAACCATGAGCACTCAGTGACACGGTCAGGAATAGCAGCTGCCATGTATTTATAGCTCACCCCAGCAACTGTGCTGGAAATCACTGCACATCACTGTGCTACATTACACTCACCGCTTCACTCCCTGATACCCCTTTTTAAAAAGGTGCCCTGTGGTCTATGTGGGGGTTTTGTAGAAAAGGTTTAACCTTATTTGAAGTTAAGTTGAATGGTTGTACATATCATCAGTTTTTAGAAGGGTCATTATTATCGTTTCTGTGCTATCTCAAAAGAGAAATTGGTATTCATCTGTTCTACTGTAGACTTATGATTTGACATTTAAATTAATTACAAGCATGTCAAATTGTAGACTGAAGCTCTTGTGTTGGTACTGTGCATCATATTATCAGGTTACCTCTCTCTCATATTAGTTACATGCCAAAACATGAAAATAATCAATTAAATAATCATCAAAAAGGGGATAATTAATGACTTAAGTGTTAATTATTGTTGTTATATGTAGTATTAATTATAATAATAAATATTATTAGTGATAATAATAAAATTAATTGTACTAAAATAATGTAATTAATAATTTTGTTAATAACAAAAATACATTTATTAATAATGATAATTTATTGAGCATATTGACGGTTAATTACTTAGAAGAATGTTTTCAGTAATTACATTAATTTTGAATTTAAACAATAATGTACTCTACTGTAAGATTTTGTATTAGAAAAGTCTCATATTATATACAAGGCTGCAATTATTTGGTCAAAAATACATTAAAAACGGCAATATTGTGAAATAATAATAATATTAATTAAAGTAACTGCATAAAATAACTCATTTTATTTCTTTGATGTAAAAGCTGAATCATTACTCCAGGCTTCAGTGTCACATTTTCCTTCAGAAATCATTCTCTTATGATTTGGTGCTCAAGACACATTACTTTTATTAATGTTAAAAATGTTTATTTTTTATTTTTTTATTTTTATTTTTTTAGGATTCTTTGAATAGAAAGTGCAAAATACCCACATATATGGTACCAAAAATATATACGTATGTGAAAATTAAGTAAACTAAGATTAAAGTCTTTTATTAGTAATAATAATAAAGAGTTTCTTTTATGTTTATTTTTATTATATATTATTTATTTAAAATACTGTGAACTGCAACTGTTTTATTATTTAAACTAATACAATTTACAAAAAATGTATGAACCATTTAAGAAATTCCTGAACATTTCTATAGCAGTGATTCACATCTTGTGCAATGACAGAATGACACATGAGTCTCGTGTTTTGTGTGTGTTTCAGATGTCGTGGTTTGGTTCCAAGCCCACACCCAAAGGTATCATACGGCCTTCCATCTCAGGAACCTCAAGTTGGAGCTGAAAGACAGCTACTCGGAGACAAAGTGAAAGAGGAAACAGTGAATAATCTCAGTAGAAAACTACTGACGTCTAAAGGGAGCAATTGCCGACTCCACAGTTTCAATCTCTGCCTCAACAGTTCCTATGTAGCTCATGCCCTTTAAACAACGGGACATAAACAACTCTGTCCATTTTTCACTAAAATATTGCAGGGACTGGAAACAAATGCTTTATGAACATCATCTTTTCGTGACTGGGGAAGTAATGGTCATCCGTCTCACTCATGTACTGCTGTTTCCAACATCCTTCAACTGGAACAGGATGGAAAACGCTTCTTACTTTCATTTACTTTTTTGTAACTCCAATCTGAGCTCTTTGGGAAAGTCATATCCGCCGGTCCATTTCAGTGGTACTTAACCCAGACAATAAATGTCTATCCTTTCCCTCTAGTACTGGACGTCAGTGAAAATCAGGAATGGGATGTCACATGCTGTCGTGATTTTGAATATGCGGAAGCATCTTACTTTAATCTGCCTTGTTTATGTGTAAATTACAGTTACGTACATTCCATACAAGTATTTATATACGAATACCTGTATATAAGTGATAAGAGGATTTATAAATCAGTGGATACATAACTTATGTTGCTTTGTTTTTTTGTCATCATACACATGCATCAGTCTCAAAGCTGTGTTCATATGAGCGTGTATGTATATGTGTGTGAGATTCTTCACTGTGGGCTTGAAACTGTAATATAGAGGCATATATGCACAGACTGAGGAAAACGAGCATGCATGCCTTATACCGAATGCTTTGATTGTACTTTGGATTTGAGTGTATACTGAAGCATTTGAGTACACTTGAAGCCTTAACATTCAAGGCTAACTGCATTTCTGTTTCTCTGAGAACATGTCAATAGAAACATCTTTCCTTTTTACCTGTGAAAACAAAGTGGTTTTCGGTCAAAGCTAGTGTTTTGCTGTCAGAACAATGTAATTTTGTGTGTTTTAACACTTTAAGGCCACATCAGCAGCACTAAGGTTAACACTCTGAATGACAGACTCTTCTGGTAAAAACAGCTGAGTAGAGACTTGAACAACGTGTTTCCTGTTTTTAGAAAAAGAAACCCAAAGATTTCTGTTTTATGTGTAAAGACTGATTTATGAAGCTTGAATCAGTGGATTCGGAGAATGAAGGTTTATGGCCCGTGTATGAACCGCTTAGGAATGAGATTTCTATTGAAAGATCCAAAATGCACTTTTCTACAACTGTATTCATGTTTTGTTTGATGTTATGATACTGTAGCCGTCGCAGTATCCATTGCCTCTGCTTTCAGAAAAATACCACTACATCCTTACTTTGGTTTCACTTCATGGTATGTCAGGAATATCAAAACTTGATAAAAATTAAAATCTTTCTCAGTGACTTCTGCGCTTCTGTGTGGTTACCAGTGCTGACTTCAGTGCTTCTAACAGTGGATCTGAAAGTGATGAGACAAAGCATTTCTTAAATTATTGGAGAGGAGAACAAAAGTAAGATCAAGTAAAGAAAACATATGTCAATAGCATTTTCGAAACTTAAAAGTCTACGGGAGCGCTCAATGAATTGTGTGAACACTGCAAAATTTGAAAATGCAGCTTCCAACAAATACACAACTTTTTAACTTATTTTCTGAAGAAAAGAAAAGCTTGAATAGCTCAGAAAAGACCGATAAGCTCAGAAAAAGTAAAAAAAAAAAATTCTCAGAAAAAAACAAAAACAACTAGTTTATNAAAAAAAAAAAAAAAAATTCTCTGAAAAAAACAAAAACAACTAGTTTATAAAAAAAACATTTTGCATCTTAGGTAAATGTATCTTGAACTTGTACATATTTGAACTGGGAAAACATATTGAGAAAGATATTTTTATTTTATTATTTTTTGGCAGTGCATGTAACTTTAAATATATGACTATGAATTTAAAACTTCCTAAACCTATTTAAGGCCTTAATTTGTGAAAGGTTAAACTAAGACATTTCAAGATGTGGCGTAACTAATACGTTTTCTTAACTTTGACATATTTTTCATTGTCTTTGTAATGTAATGTAACATCTTTGTCATTTTGAGATCCATCTTTTCACACTGA
>SCHK01431855.1:0-18274 GCA_004124795.1 Poropuntius huangchuchieni | reverse complement strand
GCAATTAGATATTTTCCCCAAATCGCACAGCCCTAACTGACATGTCTTAAAATGCTTGATTTCAACGTGATAGACATGATTATCAAAATCAAACACATTGTTATTAGTATCTCAGGTACAAGCTGTAAAGGCACAACCCTATTCTGGAAAAGGGGGCAGGGAGGAGCAGCTCATTTGCATTTAAGGAGACATGCAAGAAAACAGCTTCCACTCAAAATAGCCTTTTTCAATATGATATAGAATCATCTGCGGGGTATTTTGAGCTGAAACCTCACAGAAACATTCTGAGAACACTTGGGGATTATATTACATATTGTAAAAAGTTGCACAATAGGTCTTCTTTAACTTAAAACACACACACATAAAAGTATGAGTAGAACATCAGACATTGACACATACATGAGTCAGTATTGTCAAAAGTTCCCATCACATGGCTTTTTGTCACTCATCACAGGGTTATATGTAGAGATGACCCAGATAGCTGGAGCCTGACATGATGAATGTGTCTCCACTGAGTTCTTCCAGCCCGACACAGGGTTGCCATGGTGACACAGAGGAACTTGCTGTTTTACAGCAGAGAGTTCCAGGACATGATCAGAAATATCCCATCATACTCTAAACCACTCTAAGGTTAATGTATTTACACCACAACCAACTCGCTTTCATTTGTGCTTAACGTCATCTCTGACATCACAGAGGCTCTAGATGTAAACTCAATTGAGTATACAACAAATAAAGAAAACAAAAACAAACAAACAATGGGCGGGGTTTCATAACTAACCCTGTCTGAGATTGTTTACAAAGGCATGAAAATGTAAACAAACAAAATGACAGAGTTAACAAATACAGGGCAAGAGAGTGTGTGAGCAAAGGAAGTAAAAATACAAATGATCTCCATTCTTTAAAGCTGAGTGTGAATTTCTTTAACATAATCTCTCATACCAAGCAATAAACAAACACACACACACACTCACTTCACGATTCAGACACATTCATACTTATATACCAATTCTGGCAGCTGTAGTATTAATTATTCCGGCATAAGTCTTGTGGTATTTTTTTTTTAACCCAATGCTGGGTTGAGCCTTTTGGGACATTTTTTTGGGTTATTTTTTCAGTGTTTAGGTAGTTTTTGTGTTACCCAGCTCCTGGGTCAAATGTAACAACCCATTGTTTGGGTAGTTTTTGTATTACTCAGATCTTGGGTCAGACATAACACAGTGGTTGAGTTACTTATCGCGGGGATTTTGTGTCTTCTCTTCACAAGACAGCAGTTCTAAGCACCAACGAATTGATGTATTCTTCGGTAAAATACAGGTTTGTGTACATTTTATTTTATCTATAAAATCGTTACTGTGCTGTATATCAAATTTTATGCAGAGCAACATACAAGCGTGTGGTATGAATCACCTTTAATGAGTGAAAAAGATACAGAATATAATACTCTGGATGTTAAAACATCCTCAGAGCTGTTTACTGTTTGTTTATTGACAGGTTATGGAGTCACAGCATGTTTCGGCTCGAGTGAAATGCAGGGAGGCGGTCCGTTAGCAGTTCCCACCGAACACGGCTATAGCTCGGGCACGAGAAGTAGCGTGGCGCAGCACGGTTACGGTGGAAACAGAATAACAGAGACTAGTCAACTGTATGAGAGTGTGTGATCTGTCTGAAAAGAAACTGATCTCACAGAAACCGAGCTCTACCAGAGAAAGTTAATAATTCAGTCTGATTGACATCCTCTTCTCACATCTCTGATCATCTTCATGCATCAATTAATAAGCTCGACACACTCACGCACACTGAAGCACACAGCAGGAGCCGTCTCATCAGAGGGAACACATGCAGAGCTGAGAAGGCGAGAGATAATAGAGGTGATAAAAATGTTGTCATGCTGAAAGAGCTTCTGTCAAACCTTATAGAGCTGACATTACCATGTATCATTTTAGCTGAGCAAATCCTTCCATTCTGCCACACTTGATGACATAACTAATCACTCTGTGATCTCTTTATGTTCTGCATCATTAGCAAGTTATGACTGTATATTCTGCATACGTAGGTGACGATGGGATGAGTTTGCATATCCTACCATCTTCCTCCAACTCTTTCTTTCTCTCACTCTTTTATCAGTCCATCATGTTCTGTTTGCTCTCTGAAACCGTTCGATGGATAGAAACCAGATTAAAAATAGATGGTGACTAATCAGCAGAAGAACCAGGATAGAGTCCCACCTCCGATTTCTGAAAGTTTGAGAGAGTTACAGACACACACAAATACACTTGTGTTTACCTAGCAAATATGTTCTGATGAAAACATACATACTATTGTTGAGCCGAAGGCAGGGAAACACCCTGGATGGACGGCCAGACTAATACAGTGTCCTAACCAGACATGATGTGACAAGTGATTTGTTTGTCCACACCAGACATCAACCAGACCAAAATCAATCACACGTCCAAGCCAATTAAAAAAGCGCATGGGCAGACTCCCTCTGCAAGCTCACTACTATCTCACACACTCCAAAAAAAGTAAGAAAATAATAAGTGATATACCAACTTAAAATGTAACACCTATCCCTTAAGCATAGGTTATAGTAAACTTATCCACACACACACACACACAATCTTGTCACAATGCTCCTCTTCTCTCATAATCAGTGAATGTATTTATATGCACAGTTATAATTGAGCTACAGCAGGTTTTGCATAGTAGAGCTTCAGCCCAACAGTTAATCAAATATTTGAATGATTAAATACACATTAAGCATCACCTCTGTCTTTTGGAGCAAGCGTATAAACATAGAAGTCAACTGTAGTGTGATTAACGTGTGTAGATGTTGGACGAAGCCAAGCTACAATCACATTATCTGGGTCTGTTAGTGCAGCTTCACAAAAACCAGGCTGGTATGTTTTCAGCTAGATTAAAGATGAAAAAGGAACTAAATACTTCATTATTAACAAATGAATACATTCATTTTAGTCCATTATTTACATAATTGTTTTTCCACATCGTGCAAAGTGTTGTCCTTCAAACAATGTGTCATTTTAAGGAAATGAAAACAAGTGGATGTTACTATAAAGGCTACGTGCAATTAAATGTGCAAAGGATTGTTTACCATTTGAAAGCAGAAGTTAAAATCTCTAAGCTGAAAATAATACTTCAGAAAAACAAAAGCATATACTAACATGTTATGGAGTACTGTTGGGAGGTACACACATTCACTCATCTGAACACATCACATTTATACTCCATAGTCCCTTACTGTTACTGCTCACAAAAAACACAATTTAAAGTCTAACAATATGTTACAAAAACATCCAATTTAGTCAGAATTATTGCACTTCTTATTTCTATTGTGCTCTGTCTGTTTGACGTGCATGTCTGCGCCAGCGCTCTTTCACTGAGGTCCACGGAGTTTAACAGAGATGTGCTTATTGACAGAATGAGCCTTTATGTAAAATGGAAATATTCAACATGACTTTCTAAAATTTGCAGATAAGGATAAAACTGTTAAAAAGAAGTTATGCGCTGAGGAAAGACATAACAGGGTAGGCCGAGTTAAACTGTTTTGTAAACTCCCGTTTTTTGGACCATTTCAGTCATGCATTTTCTCAAAGCGGCTTAGTCTGCATCCTGTGCTGTTTTCTAGATGCATTTTGTCCATAGAAATCGAAGAAAAAAAAGTGATGTGACTGACGGATGTTTTCAGTGTTCACAGACAAGAATGATCAATAATCAACGCTGATTATGTCAATTATTTACAGTTTTATTGATTAGTTGTTAAAGCCAGAATCCAAGAATTCATCCCAGCCTGAACACAACACAAAGTGTCAGTGAGCAAAAACACCCAGTCACAGTCTGTATCATGCACAGTGTTACAGACACGATGTGTTGTTACAGCAAACACACAGCACAAGGCTCAGGTCTGAAATGGAAACATTGAATGGAAACTTGAGCACACGCACTCTCCGCAAGTTCTCATGAATATGCAATCTTTCTTTACATCTACCCATAGACAAAAAACAAGTGCACTAGGACGAGCTCATAACACACTCATCAGGTGCGTGTTCGACTCACCTCCTTCCAAACAGCCGTAACCCAGTAAAAGTCCTGCTGCTATGCCGGCGACCCACTGCGACTCTCTCCCCCTCAGGCTGTGGGTTGGACGGGAGGTCAGAGTTGGATGAAGAAGCGGACGTGGAGGCCACAGAGGTTGTGACCTCTTCCCTGTCCTGTGAACCTGCTCCTAGCTCCTGCTCCATCAGGAGCCTTGAGCCGTCAATCAAACAATTTTAACTAATCCCAAACTCACAGAGTCAGAGAGTCCTCATGCTCAGAAAAACTAGAAGAGAAGGGTCGCACCATCCTGCTCTCCGCCTCTCGGAAAGAGAGGGAGGACAATGCGAACAGCGCTCAGTCCTCCAGATCCTTACAGTCTTCCACGTGTGATCCGCTTCCCATTCCGCCTTCAAGACACTTAATCCTATAAGCAAACCCCCACATTCCTCTCCCCCCTCCTCTCTTTCCTTCCTCCCTCTCTCTCTCTCTCTCTCTCAGGAAGTTCTTACAGTCCCAGTCTAAGCAGAGTCATAAAGCAAAGAGAGTTCCTCCAGTCCTCTCTTCATGTCTTTCTCTCTCTTAAAGCGCTCATCTCCTGTTTCCCTCCCACAGTGGCTGCCGCTTGCACTCACACACGCGTCTATGCAGGCGCATACACATACGCTCTAGCTGCCGGTTGCACTCACAAACATTGCACCACACCAGGAAGTGTCAAACTCAGAAGAGACTCATTCGTAGGACCCCAATTGTAGCTGCCCCTCCAGGTGCCTGATTGTTTTTGACCTTACTTCTTTGCATCTGTCTCACCATCAATCTGTCTTTCTCTCTCTGATAGAAGAAAATGAGATATAACTCTGATAATAGAAACAAAGTAGCTCACAGTTTGCTGATCAGATCAGTAGTGCATCTAGTTATGTTAACAATTATCAGTTACAGACAAATGGTTACTTTGGAAAACTATACAGAACTGCTAAAAGATAAAAGGACTATAACTGGGGTCACAAAAACTTGAAGCAAAATGTAAAACAACACACAAACACACACACACACAGAGTACAATATGTTTAAGGCTGTGCGAGCGCACTTCTAACAGGAGAGCAGGTAGGAGGAAGCTCTTATAGTAGTCAATAAATGCAGTTTGACATTGAGAAAACAAAGAAAGCAAAAGGCATGAGGGGGAAAAAGATGGAAAGAGAAATAGCCTCAGGTTCGCGGCTGTTATTGATTTCTGTCACTCTGTGTGTTAGCAGGCATGTGTGTATGTCTCTTAACATTTGTTCAAGTTTTTTCTTTTATATCTTTTACAGTTACAGAGATTTACGACCAAGCCCCAATGCAGCACACATACTGCAGACAAGGGCTATTGAGTTAACAAACTCATTTAGAAAAAAAAGATACTTAAACTAACTCAAAGAAAATAAATTACAGATGTAAAATGTAAAAGAAAAACAAAAAAGTAAAAAAAAAAAAAAAAAAAAAACCCACCAAGGCAACATCCCCCACTTCATTTAATGTAACTTAATATACTAAACTAAAAAATACCAAAAACTATACAGACATTAAAAAAAACACACAACAACACTTTTAAAACTTTAAAATTAAATTAAAAACCACTCCAAAATATGAATAAAAGCTATAATAGTATCTCAGTGATACTAAAATAACATTGTGGACAGAACCTCAAAAACCAGAAGGGAAGTATTCTCATTAGGTCATATTGTGTATGTGACCGTAATATAACATGACAACAGAATAAGAAAGCCAGCAGAAAGACTCCTCTCCACTACCTACTGTTCACACTCACTACAGACTTCCTGTGAAGGAAGGAAATGATGTCACAAAAATGGGAGTCATACACAATTACGGTTGGACCACAAACCAGATACTGTTTCCTGCTATTCTTCTCTTAGCAGTACATGTGTGTGTGCTTGTGTAAGAGAGGGCAAGCTACATATAGAAGGAAGAGGGAGAGAGGAGGTGAAAACAGAAAAGCTGAAATGATGGGTAGGAAATATAACTGTGTAGGAGTGACAAGTAGGATCCACTGTAACCTGGATTCAGCTTGATCTAATATACCACCAGAAACAGCAGGGGAGAAATTTCCACCAGATATCAATCCATCCATCCTAATTTTCACTGTAGCACCTCAGCGGGACACATTCTAGTAAAGCATCTTAATTCAAGTGTCAAATTAACCCTTTTTATGGGCTTGAGTCTAAAACAGATTGTAAACAAATTATGATTTTGTGCATCTCAAGACTGGATCTCCACCTTGTGGTTACATTGAGTAACTGCATGCCTGCAGGGACTGTCCCAATGCGGTTACATACCTTAAAAACCACTTATTTATTTACTCAAGTAAAGTTTGTGGTATCAGATTGTGCATTGATTATATAATGATATAATATGATATGATATGACATGATATAATATGCTCTTTATAACAAAGTGAAAGTGACTATGAACTAGAGACAGATTATGTTTCTAAAAAAAAAAAATGATCAGACACACTTTCCCACAATAAATACAACTTGAACTATTATTAAACTCTGTAATCCCCTTACTCACAAACACAGCAATCTTTCACAAGCCCACATTGCTATCTTTGTGTGTGTGTGTGTGTGTCTCTATATCTTTCTCTCCCTCTCTCTCTCTCTCTCTCTCTCTCTCTCTCTCACACACACACACACACACACACACACACACTTGTGATGAGATTCTAAGATAAGAGCTGGTGGTCACAGATGGTTTCCATATGAAAGTTTGGTGGTTAACTACATCTGGCATAAATACATTCAAGAACACAGAACAACCAGACAGCAAAACTCAAATTCAACCAGCCTATAAACAGGCTAGACACAATATATACAGTACATGCACACCAGAATGTCAGTTATTTTGAGAACACAGACAGAGATGCAAAAGTGGCATTCACATTTACATGCACTTTATTAGCAGCAGAGCACGGCATTAGCATCGGCAAGGTCAGGAGTTCGACTCCCTAGGAATGCATGATTGATAAAATGCAATTCAGCACAATGTAAGTTGCTTTGGATGAAAGCAGAAATGTAAATATTCTTAACCTGCATTTACATAATGGGTCAGAACGCTGCTTTCTGCATGCATTCACTGAATTGGCTCATTTTTTAGTAAACATTTACGTGTAAAGTCAGCACAGCGGGTGCATATAGACACAATATTAGTAGCAAGCTGCACACCCTTAACTGGCTAAATTTATAAAATAAAAATTAGTTTGAAGGTTAGTGTATACCTGCTAGAACATTTACACAGGTTCACACACTAATGCTATAAGACCACACGAAAGCTGAATCAGAAATCATATAGCTACTGTTTAGTAGGTCCTAACATCTGTTTAAAAAAAGTTTTAAAGTATTAAAAGTTCTGTAGTATGAACATGAGTAGCATAAAACAAATTTTGATATACACTACCTGTGGAAAGTCTTTGAACAGTAAGATTTTTAATGTTTTTAAAGAAGTCTCTCCTGCTCAACAAGCCTGCATTCATTTGATCCAAAATACAGCAAAAACAGTAAAATTTTGAAAATTTCTCTTTGAATATATTTTAAAATGTTTTTTTTTTTCAGGTATCTTTGATGATTCAAAAGCACAGAAGAACAGCATTTACTTTTGATCAATTTAAAACACCCTTGCAAAATGAAAGTATTAATTTCTTCCCCGTATTTTGATTTAAATATTTCACAATATTACTGTTTTGCTGTATTTTGGATCAAATAAATGCAGGCTTGGTGAACAAAAGAGAATTCTTTAAAAAAAAAAAAAAACATTAAAAATATTACTGTTCAAAAACTTAGGACTGGTAGTGTACTACAGTACGTCAACTATGTGTCACTGTCACATGACTGACCAGCACAAGTTGCATTGCTACACTGCCATTCTCAACTCCTGTCCCTTGGCTTCACAGGATAGTAGAGTGTCCATGGAATATACATTCCAGAATTTTTGTACTAACAGCTCATCTAGGCTTATTGTTTTTTAAATACTATGAATTGGGGCATACTATACAACATGACATATTCTGGCTTCAGATTTAAATGCTGCAATGTCTTCATAGTTCTGACCAGAGATCAGAGTGTAATTCTTACAGCTAAATGAACTGGCACGAGTAGCTTGGGCCATCAAACGGTAAGCATATGGAGGCATAAGCAAGTGTAGTTCAGTCTTACCTGTGGTAAGGTTGAGGCGGAGGGGTGAGGGGCAAGACCCATTTCCCCCTGTGTGCCCACATTTCTCTGTCTCTTTCAGGCCTGCCAGATTGACTCTAGTTACTGTCATGCACACAGCTACTGTAGACAGCAACTGACCCTCGCAGTCTGTGCCTCTCTGAGCTAAATCTTTCTTCACCCAACACCCCCTACTTCCTGTTGTGACACTTCCTTATGTGAGTGTATGTTTGTGTTTGTATTGTGTGTGTGCGAGAGAGAGAGAGAGAAAGACAGAGAGACAGAGATGGGTCAGGGGTAAAACTTGATTCTTGTAAAAGAAACCCCCTCAAATAGAATATGAGCAACAGACTGCAGAAATACACACACACACACACACACAGAGACTATTTTTAGTACACTTAAAGAAGAGCCCCAAACAAACACACACATGCACGCACGCTGGCAGGCAGCTTTCCCAGCTTCTTAAAGAGAAAAGTGACTGATGATCTTGAACTGTTATATTTTTGTGCATGAGATTGAGAACACAAGCTGCTATAATAAACTAAAATGAAGAACAGACATTGTGCGACTGCACTTTGTCACACTCATCTCACTTTTAACCACATGTACACACTCACCACAGATGCATATCTTAAGATATTTTATTTTTCCATTTTAGTTGTCCATTTCCACTGTCTGTCTTTCTATTAGAGACATGTATTTTGCTCAGTCTGACAATTCAAAACATGAATCAACCAATATCAAAATATTTGTTTTATCATCATCTCAAAAATCTCAGTGTACAGTGCTGTACATGTCCTAGGGGCCCCACATTTTGCATGTCTTCTTTAACACACCTCATTCAGATCATCATCCATGAACTGAACTGAGTGTGTCAGATAAGAGAGACCTACAAAATGTGTAGAGCAAGATGTCCCCAGGACTGGAATTGAGAACCACTGCTCTGAAGCATCATCCAAAATACTACCCTAAAAAAAAAAGATTTGTTTCTAGTCCTGGAATTGGCTTAGTGTGAAATCAGTCTTTTCACTTTCTATCCTCTCATTGTCTCTCTGCAGAACACTGGGTTTGCAGATTGTGTTACCTTAGCGAAAGCAAGAAGGCAGATTTTTGCAGCTAGTACTGACCAAACATCATTTAACTCCAAATAATTACTCTAAGATGTACTGTAATAGGACAGGACAGAGAGGTATAGAAAGAACATGTAAGATCCTGTCGTCTCCCCTCTCTCCACTAGGGGGACAATGTACTCTTCTCCACTGATGTGTCTGTAATCGGTTTAGCTATGCCCCTGTTCCTCAAATCTTACCCTGGTGGTCCAATGCACTGCAGAGTTTAGCTCCAACTCTGATAAAACACACCTACCTGTGATTTTCTAATGATTCTGAAGACAATGATTAGCATGCTCAGGTGTGTTTGATTAGGCTTAGAGGTAAACTCTGCAGGAAAGTGGATCTCGAGGTCCAGATTTGAGGATTCCTGAGCTATACCATTTCTATCTCTCCATTCTGTAGTTCCAAACATAGTTACTTTCTTTCTTTCACTGGAACAAAAAGGTATTGTGCAGGCTGCTCTTATCCATGCATTTACAATGAATGAGTACTAAGGCATTAAAAATATTATTATTATTGTACATATTGTATATGCTAAAAGTGTCAATTTCTTCCAGTTAAACCAAACTTTTATTTTTGTAGGTTGTAATGAATACCCCTGAGTTTCTGTGTGTATCTGACAATAGTTTTAACAAATGAAATGGTGAAATTCTCGTTAAGTGACACTCAGAGCAGCTCTGGAGATTTTATGCCTTCATGTCTTCAAAGTTCATACAGTTAGACAGCAGACACTAAAAAAACACATGCTTGAGTATGTGTGTAGTAGACAAAACTGTGGCACTAATTCACACAGATACACGCAAGCATATAAGTTTTTTTGTTTGCAGTTTAATATTATAGACACTAGTTTGTATGGCAATTTTATTAAGTGTACAGCCATACCATTTGATTAATATATCCAAATTTAGCATTATACAGTAAATGTCTTTTTATAACGGTATTACATAATTCCATCAGCGTTTTCTGCATCACTGAATCCGTTTTTGTGAACTATTTCTTTAAGATCCTGCATATTTATACAAGAAACATATAGAATGGCCCTTTGGGGATCAGTGACATTTCGCTCACTCATCTTGAATCTCCACACAAAGAGCAGCTCGGCCCACCGGCACACTTACAACTGTCAATTATCAGCAACCCAGATGGATTTAAATATGGTAAAATATATCACACAGTGCTCATGGTACAATTCATAGAAGCACAAATAAAGTGAGCCACAATATTTATTAAACAACAAACCAAGGATGTGCACAACTTGGTTTTGTGGACACAGATTCTGCTGCCATTTTTGTGTGTTTGTGATGTGACAGCGTTTGCTGCATCTCTCACAGCCGAGTGTGTTGGACATTGTGTTCCACCCCATGAACTCTAGCTTCAGAGAGATCAAGGCCAAAGTTACCATGGCGTCTGTCACTGTAGTGACTGCTTATCAGCTACAGGCATCGATTAACTAGGAAACAGTGAAGGCCAGTTGTGACTGGCTCTTAGTAGCTTGTTTGCAGCTTTGTCATGACGACGTGATACAGTGACCTCAAGACTAATTGGAGCAGGGCAAATTGGTCTAATAAAACATGACCTATTGAACGCTTGCAGAGTTTAGGAGCACAATATAGCAACTGGTCTTCTGCAGCAATGCAGTGTGTGTCTGGACACATTACAGAGTACACACAGTTCCACTGAGCACACACAGCTTACATCTACTCAAATATCTCTCTCACACACGGCGGCATTTGTAATCTGTGTTGTACAGAAAAGGCTTGAATAATTAATTTGAACTCAGTCACAGGCTCTCTTGTGTCAGTCACTGAGTGATGTCCTTTCTGTAAGTGTGTGTGTGTGATCGCATTTGTTTCAGCACTCTTTCAAGCACACGATAGGACTGGTTTAAGATTAGGTTTTCTGACAACATCTAAGAAGCTGCTTTCTCTCTCAAGAGCATTTACTTGATGCATTAAGAACACTTACAGGCACTGGCTTCAGTAAACTAATGAACAGGACTCATGAACCAGCACATCCCAACTCGAGTGTTTAGCCACAAATGGTGCTGTGGGATCTGTACTTGGTGTGTTTCTCTCGCTCCCTTTAAAACCATGTAATGTCAAAACTTAGGGAAGCAATCTCTTGGTGCTCAAAGCAGAGGAGAGGAGGTGTTTTTGTGATGGCTCAGACTGTGGGAGGAGAGCTCCTGGTAAAGCAGCACCTGCAGGGCAAACTGACTCACTCCAAATACACTCCAATCTACAGCCATTACACACACCCTTCAGTACAGCTGGGTCCTTCTAACTCTTACACACAGCAAACAGACACAGAAAGGCATACACACTCACATACAGTACATATAAAAATTATACAATTGGTATAATGTCCGGTAATACTGTATACTGGACAAACAGACTAGATATAGATATCGGACTAGTCTAGATACACATTTTAACCTTATCATATGCTGTGATACTATTTACCAAAAAAAAGCCAATGATCACTATATAGACCACCACTTACTGTACGTGACACAGACATGACCACTGTCACACAAATCATTTATCCTTTAAGAAAAAGAATTAAACGTTAGTTTATTGTCAGAGATTTATCGGGCATGCCGCATGCAGTGTAGACAGAATCATCATTTATAATAAGTTTTATTGTCCTTAATCTTGCTGCATCTCGTAACTTGCATCCAGTATAGACGCAGTGTCAGAAATATATATATCTTTTTACTATTACTAACACATTCCTGCAGTTTAACTTATAAATTGTTTATTTGGGTAGCATTATCTGATTGTGTAAATGATCACAATGTGTTTTTGACTACTGAAATCTTTACAAAATTAGAATAATAAATAATAGCGAATATGCTTTTGACATAAATCCAATTAAAAGTCATTTATAACAGTTTTTCAGTCAAACATCAAGGGCTGTTATTATAACAAACAGGATTTTATTGGTGTGTCATCACTAAAAAAAGAGCTTGAATGTAGTTGTCTAATGACTGGCATGGCATATTTCTGACAATATGACGGTTTAGCCTAGAAAAATGTCATACACAGAAATAGCATAAACTCAATTATCACAATTTTTGTTGCATTTCTTATTTATACCTTTAGTATCTGCTGCTTTGCACACAGATTTCCTCTGAGAGAAACAGAGTGACAATAATTAGAAATGGTTGGACGTTGAGAAAGATGAAGACAGACAGGGAGTTATATGAAGAAAGGAGGAGGAATAGAAAGACGGGGGAGGAATAAAGAGAATGAGAGAGACTCAATTAACAAACGCCCACTTCCTTACTGTCTGTGGCTACGGCATTATCCTCTGGAGCAGCCCACAAACCCACACAGATGACTGTCAGAGACGATCAAATGCTCCCTGAGTGCCATGATCACTAATCTGATGGCTAAAATAATCTCCACTGAGATTATCTGTGAAAATCTGTGCTTACTTGTTTTCTTACTGGGTCACAAAAGAAGTCCTTTCCATCAGACATGTTATCAGCGCAATTTCTGTCACAGGAACTAACCGAATATGAATTTTTTCTCTCTTTTTTTTGGTGTTCCTACATCCCAAGCACGACACCACTGTCATGCCGACCCCTTATTTAAATCATCTTTTTTGAATCATCTCTGTTTCCAGTTCTTTTCAGCAGGGTATGAACATGGTGTAATTTTTTTTTTGCCTGTCTCACACTCTAGGTTTACAATGGCCAGATTCTGCAAAGCTGAGAGAAAGAGCAGTGTGTGAGAGAGATTTAAGGGATGGAACAGTATAAAAGTAGTGATGCTGTCGAAACAAAGCCTGCCAAGAGATAACATCAAAACACACACAAGCAACCAACTTTATCCATTTTAAGACTTGAGATATAGATTTTTTGATGGCCGATGCTGATATCTTACAGAGCAGCAAATATAAAGTCACTAGTTACTTGATATTGCATTATTTAATTTAAAAGTATTAAAAACACATGTATACTAAATTGGAAATAAATCATTGAAATGAATAAATATAATAAAAACAAACTTTTTAATATGTATAATACATTTATTTAGATGGAAATTTCTGGAATGGAATTTCTGGAAGATTCTGGAATCTATTTTAGCAAAAAAAAAGAAAAAAGAAGAAGAAGAAATGGTTAAAAATATGAACATAAATGGAAGTATCCACTGAAAACAACAGCACACTGAATGATCTAATAATAATCTGTGCACTCTAGAGTCTTTTTTTTTTTTTTTTTTCAAATGAAGATACAGCACATACACATACAGCGCATGGTGAATATTATGTGAATACAACACAGCAGCAAACTGTATATAGCGGAGCAGCGTTTAAAATAAAGGGTTTAAAGTTTAAAGCTGAACACTCACCCAATGCACACAGACAGACGGACAGTCACACACACTCATTTTTATGCAGACTACAAATGCACACTTCAGAAGATTTTACAGCTGGATTAATTTTTCATATAAAATGTGTGAAATGAAACATTTATTAGACATTTGAAGACTTTAAATGATATAAATTCATATTTTCTAAATGCTGACAGTAAACAGTGGTTACTAATAATATAAAAGCAAAGTAATTTTTTATATACCACTTACTATCTTTGCTTAACAGTTCTGTCAATAACAGATCTGTCAATTATTAATAATTTATTAGTAAATTAATAAAGATGGAGAAAGGGAGCTCCATGCCCCCGAGTGCTGGCTTTCTCAGTGCTGTCAAAAAAAAAGCCCTGCATACTGCCAAGATAAAAGTCCCACTTCCAACGCATCGGCCAAACAGAAAAGCAGACAGACCAATGCTCACAATACAAAAATTACCAATATCATCAAATATCATCAAGGCCGTGCTAATAATACAATAATTTGTAATAATACAAATGAAAGCTGCACACATCATGGTATTTGGTCTGTCCTGTCTAAATGTGCATGCATGACTCTTACATCAGCAACGGGTGCAAGCATTTTCAGGTCACGCTGCAACAGCTTAAGGCTGTCTACAGCTGTTTGTCAACATCCATAGAACTGCAGCACAGGCCTGTTTACTACTGGTGACTTCATGCATTTCTACTGATCGGATAAGTATAGGATACTGAAAAGACCAGGTATAAATACAAATCATCTTCATTAAAAGTAGTGAGGTTAAATTATTTTACTAGTGCTGACAATCTCCTACTGCGGTCTTTGATCTTAAGCTTAGCTGATGATAAATAAAATGCAGCTCATGTGTGTTGCTTTCACTGATGTGAAGTGAATTGAATTGTGAGTGCTGGAATTGACAATAGAATCATTTTAACAATTCCGACAGATATCTGACCTGTAAAAACACAATTGATCAAGTGTAAGCAGTGAGCACATGTGGAACAAAAACTCTGACTGGCCATTGTGTTTATGTGCATATTCAGTTCAACAGACATGTCTTTGATTGGCTACAATGAACAATGCTGCAAAAACATGTTGTAATCAGAAACTTTTGACACTCAGCAGCACAGGAGTGTTTGAAAGCAGCTGTCACACTCATGAGTCTTTAAAAGCCAAATGCAACATTATCATGATATTCACAATATTCTCATATTGTCAGCAAAGATATTGTGATTATATCACGTATATTTAATGCATTGCTCAGCACTAGCCCTGCATGAGACTTGGCATTTACAGCTGAATAAGTACAGACACACATACACAAAGGCAAAACTCCAGTCTGGCCTAGATGTATTTACATACAGTACATCGAGCTACATTCTCACTGTGTCTGGTTTCATAAGCAAACAGATGTCTGGCTACAATCTAAAGTGGCTGCACTTAATCAGTCTGCGTTTGAGCTTATTCGTTACATTGTCTCCATTTAACAGTCTACTTAAAAAACTCTATTTTAAATGGCATAAAGTAATTCCTAACACACAGATCCCCAAAAGATGAAGCAGAGCTCACAATGAAACTTTGCTGGGTATTGTTTTGGCCAGGTGTGCCTGATTTTCCTCCTTCTCCAACTACATGCTCAACATAACCTAAAGAACAGCACTTTCCGTCACAGTTGAGAAGTGACATTTGAGTGTAAGTAATTGCACTGTTCATGGCCATAGAAGCACACTGACAGGAAGAAGAAGAAAAGAACACTCAACTATAAAAAAGAGAAACAGAACATGCTGAGACAGAAACATGGTTCAGTCACATGAACTAAAATAAAAAGTCTGTCAAACAGGATCAGAATTCTGCACTCCACTAAAGAAAACATGTACTTGTCTCTAACCAGAGCAATAATGTTTTTACAGCAACAGGCTTTCCTGCCAGTTATTATCCTTATATTACCGCATCATCCCCCTTTATGACCTGACCTTTCAGGTATCACATTACTGCCGCAGTGGCCTGTTCTGTAGAAGAACAGATTTTCTTCCCATTTTGATCCTCTTACTGCTCAGCAGTACAGAGAAACCTGGGTCATTATCTGGCTTTAATGAGCCCGAGTCTTGCGTGTTCTGGTTTCTGGGAAACCAAAAATCCCTACTGTGGCTGAAGTTCAGAGAACATCTTTAGTTTGGAGAGTCATGGTCTCAAAAGGTCACGTACACTCTGCAGCTTAACACGGTCGTCACTCCTCCTCTATTTGGACGATAGCCTTTTATAACCAAATTTACTCCAAAAAATTTTACTACATTAAATCCACACAGTGGTGTGTACAGAGCAAACTAATAAAGAGTTAAATCTAAGCATTGCAGTGAGTATATCCTACCAATATATATAGCCTATTTATAGTTGTCTCCAGATTTATGATTTTATAATATTACACACTTCACCTTTAATACATTAGTAGCTCAATAATGGTGTAAGACTTGTGCGTTAGTCTAGTGCACAGATCCCCAAACCAGGACCAACAGGGCAAAGGCATTATGACCTCTTTTTTATCCTGATTTGACACTTTCTTAATTAATGAAGGTACAGACTGGAAGTTCAAAAATCAAACATGTGCCATATGAATGGACATGAGGTTTCTGATAATGCTATTACGTATTGAATAATGTGGTGAATTCAATCCCTTGATACAAAACGCAGCCCTGGTAAAGCAGACAACTGCTTCGGAAAAATCAATGCAACACATAGCAAACAGAGTTCATGCACGGCCAGCAACAACCCTCCCCCCTACTTCATCAAAGACAAATCTGATAGACATGAGTAACTCTTCTTGAACCATATCACCGTCTCCTTCATCTTAATCAGGCATGGTAGACTACAAAGCCTATTATTCATAATTCATGTAGGTCTGGTGGTTTTAATGTCATTAGGCTGTTTCAATGGGCCATGTGTGGTTTCATAAAAGACCAGCTGGTGGTGTGTCATCTGTATAAAGACAGATCTGCTCAGTTTCCGTGTACATCTCAAAAACAAGGTCTGGGCCATCTGACAGACGTACTGGATTGTGTCCCACACCACTGAGCTTTGATTAACAAGATATCTCAAAAAATAAAAAGAACAATATCACTTTGTATGCATGATGTTCCCTAGATTTGTTAAGTCAGCCCTCCTACAGTACTTTTGTTCTTTATTTTGATCCCTCGTGCCAAACACACTTCCAAGATCGCTTCAATAATATATCACGTCATCTACGCATTCAGGTAAAACTAATGTTTAAACATTTAAAATAAAATGGCTATGTTATAGTGGTTTTACCACAGTTAAAGAGGACTTATTGTGCTTTTTTACATTTTCAACTTCATGAAAAACCTCTGCAAAGTTACAGAGGACAAGGTCCACTCCATAGAAGAGTTATTCTCTATATCACTAAGACATGTTTCTGATCGCTCTTAAATGCCTTGACTGCAGTCCTGAATTTTCATCCAGGAACAAACACATCAGAGTATCCCTCATTTACAGGGGACATAGCCTTTCTGCCAATCTCACGCTAATCATGAGTACCTATAGAATAGTATTGCATCTTTCCTATCTCTAAAGAGTCTTTAGTTTTATCAGATTTATAAAAGACAGATACAACTGTACCATTTCTCACCAAAAGCATTCAAGCTCCTGGAGGTGTTCTGTGGGCAGAGCTAAAGAGTCACGAGCATGCGGAGCTTTTGCATATCATCTGCAGTAATCTGCAAACAGTGACATCAACATAAAACAGGAACAAAAACTTTATTTACTTAAAATTTATTTAATTTGTTCATAAAACATTTGTCACTGAAACGCCATGAAAAAACAAACACACTTGCACAACTCTGTTGCTGCCTCAGTGAAACAAACTGCATCCACTGTTCACTTAACGATGGGTTCTTCTGGAAGCTTTTTTGGTGACTATTAACTCATGGTCTAAAAATAAAAAAAAGACAAATCCTTTTCAATCAAATCATGTGCAGTGCTGCCGATGACGTCTGTAACCCGAATGAAGCACATTGACTGTCACAAGAAAATCAGATACGGGTCACATTTGGGCAAAAAAAAAAAAACTTTAGCCTGCAGTGTGAACTAAGCCATTGATGGGCATGCTCTTGCTCTGGTTGATGTGATGTGTTTTTGACGTCATACTGAAACTTGTAGAAACTTATACCTGAACCCTAAAGAAGTTTATTTGGCACAGAAATACTCTGTCACATGTCCAACGTGTTTTTTTGTTTTTTTTTGGTTTAGCATGAGAACCCAACTATTTAACAGTGTCAAATATTAACAAGTCAGAATACACGAAATAGCATTAGATCTTCCCTTTTAAATAATCCCCACCCAAGGAACATGCAAAAAATAAAACAATAGGGGCATAAGCACCAGTAGTCTTGTGGTTAGTGGGTTGACATACAGTGCAACTGTGCTCAAGTCGTCACAAGTTCGAACCCCGTTTTGTGGTCCTTTGCTGATCCTGCTCCCTTCTCTCTCAACCCAACATTCACTGATGCTCCAGAAGAAAACACCATGCATTAAG
>SCHK01431853.1:7368-21936 GCA_004124795.1 Poropuntius huangchuchieni | reverse complement strand
CCTATTTCCAAAAAAAGTGGAGTGTTCCTTTAACACTTTTTATAACACAATCCCCTCCACCAGAACTTAACGCTATTATAAAAGACATGAGACGCTATTATACTTACATGGCACAAAAGAATATCTATGATGACAGCATAAGAGAAAGGAAGAGAAGACATTTTCACATGTAAACTCTACTTTTCCATGACAACGTAAGAAAGGTTGGACTGAGGGTCTCTGAGAGGAACTTCAAAAAAACAGAGAGGGGATTGCTAAACTTTTAGTTTTATGTGAACCACAAGAATTCTAATGATGTGAAATGCGTTCACAGCCACTTTTTGACGGTATGTGCTGTGAGGAAAGAAACACGATGGGTCAAGGGGTGGGGTTAAATGAGTGGGCGGAGACTTACGAATGCAGTCCATGAACTCCGCCCTCAACCTGAGCAGACATGGTCCTCTTCTCAAACTTCAGCTCTCCAGAGTACATCATCGATCTATATGTAACGCAGGTGAGACTTACACAGGTGTAGGTAAAAAGCAAACGACATTCTTTTTCGTGTTGACGTTTTCTTTCAGGAAGTCGAGTTGAAAAAAAATTTTTTTGTTCACTTTTTCTATGTTCTTATTTTTCTTTAATATCTTCCTGTCCTAGCTTTTTTTTGATGACTGAAAATTTGTATACAATGGGCACTTCTCATGTTTATTGCCATCTTATGATGAATGGATTGTTTTCCTCAACTGCAAGTCACTTTGGATAAAAGCATCTGCCAAAAGAATATATGTAAATATAATGTAAATGAGACACATAAAGAGCTTGTTATCTATTTTATATAGCAAATAGCGTTTGGTTTACATTAGAGCCTGGTAAATCCAGATTTGACAGCTTATTCCATGAATGGAAACAATGAAGACAGTTTAAGAATGAATAAATTCCCTTTATTTCTGATGTTTGAAACAAAATATTATACAAGCATTAGTACAACTGAAGACCATGATTCACTACCATCTACTGCTAGTTGAATGTAGGAAAGGAAAGGCAATATTCTTTTTCTAGAGAGAATTATTGAACAAAAATGTGTTTAGTGCATAGTAAGTATGGTATATCTAGAAGAAAAAATTACCGGCCAACAGTTTGGAATAATTTTTAAATGTTTCTGAAATAAGTATACTAAGCATACAGGTACTCTCAACAAGAGTAAACAAATTTATATTGTGAAATATTATTACAATTAAAAAATATATGTTGTGATATGTTTAAAATATGTAATGTATTCCTCTGATGGCAAAGAAAATTTTTCAAAATTTCAAATTTTCAATAATACATTACATTTTTATAATAATCAGCATACAGAGTAATGGGTAGATGGAGCATTAAATTACATTTTTAAATATATCAAAGTAGTAAACATTTGATTTTAGAAAATTTTCACAATGTTACTGTTTTAACTGTACTTTTATCAAATAAATACAGCCTTGCTAAACTGGTGATGTCTTTTAAAAACATTTAAAATCCAAACTTTTCACCAGTACTGTATATCTGTATATGTAAATTTGGTCCATACTGGTCTAGAAAGGAAGTGTGTATCTTCTAAAAGCTCATTTTGTAGCCTCTAGTGTATTTCTAAAAGCGACTATAATACAGTATATACTATCATAGAGATCAAATCTAATAAACGTGAATTAAGTGTCACAAAACTGCAAATTCTGATTTCATGAGGTATTTTGTCAAGCTATTCAGATGTCTATATGGGAAAATGACACACTTACCGCAGAATGGATAAGCTCTTTGCACCGATATCCTGGCAGCCATGTTGAATTCCAGCGATGAGGTAAGGAACAAATTTGTGTATCGAGCCTTTATCCTGAACTGAGCCAGAGACACCCTGAGCCACCTTCACTTTATCACCTTCACTGGAAAACACACACACACATTACTATGATTTTTTCATCATTTATTTTCAGTTTTTAATGCCATTTATGTATATTTTTATTGTTTTAACCTTGCTTTGGACCTAGACTCTAAATATGTAAATCTGAATTGTTGCTATAAACAATAAAATTAGTGAAGAGCATTTGTAAGATTAATACACCCAATGTTGTCTTTATGTACATGAGGTCACCTGAGTTTAAGAGTGTTTACCTAAAGTAACGTTTCTGACTGCTGTTGTTTTTCTCCATGGCGTCCAAAGAGCCCATGCCACGGTACTTCTTCAGTCGTACGCCATCTGAGAAAAAATACTCACCGGGCGCTTCTGTGGTTGCCGCTAACAATGACCCCATCATCACTGAAACAAAACAGGCAGAAGGGAAGGGCACGGTCTGGCACAGACAGTAAAATGTAGGCAAACAAATCCCAGCTATTAATAACAATGATCGTTCAGGCAAATCACCCACAAAAACACACACCTGTGGAAGCTCCCAATGCAAGGGCTTTGACAACGTGCCCAACCGTTTGGATGCCACCGTCTGCAATGACCGGGACCCCAAAACGCCGGGCGTATTCAGCCACTTTATACACAGACGTGCCCTGTGGCCTCCCACACGCCATTACTATATGATATACACACAACATGTACACATATTTACATTGCTATATAACATCTAATTAAATGTCTCCTGTTCTTAAAAATAAAATAAAATGATAATTGTTATCCCCAAAATCCTAACTCTAAAATAAACTTTTGCCATTTTTAGACATGAATAAAAGTACCATTTTGCTTTTACCATTTATACACCTTTACATTGCTATATAAATAAGTAATTCCTATTTTTTTCTTGTTCATAAAATAAAATAATCCCAAAAGTCCTAAAATATTTTTTTTATCAATTGACTTTACCAATTTTTTTAATCAGTGATTATAGGAATAATTTTCCTTTTAAGTATGTCTACATACACACATTTACATTGCTATATAAACAGGTTATTCTTTNTAAGTAATTCCTATTTTTTTCTTGTTCATAAAATAAAATAAAATAAAACAAAACAAAATAATCCCAAAAGTCCTAAAATATTTTTTTTTATCAATGATTATAGATTGCTATATAAACAGGTTATTCTTATTTTTTTTTCTTGTAATTAAAATTAAAGAAATATAATAAAAACTAAAATGATAATTGCTATCCCCCAATTTTTTTTGCTGTTAAAAAATAAAGTAAAATAAAAAATAAAAATAATTACTGAAGACTAATCACAAAATCCCTAAAAAATGCTTTTGTCGTTTCCAGAATTAAGACACCATTTTTCCAATAAAGTGTGTCCTCAGTGTTTTTTCACATTTAGCTAACTTTTGGGAAAATTTCACAGCAAGTTTGTCCTCCAAATTCAGGCAAAAACACACATACCTTCCTGTGTGATGCAGATGGATCCACAGCCCATGCCCACTCGTAAAGCATCGACACCGGCATCTATAAGATTCTTTGCTTGAGCAGCAGTCACCACTGTGTACAAGAGAAAGAGAATAAAACAAAAAGAATATGCTATTACTTGATTTAAGTATAGAAGGTCCATGCATCCACATGTCTAAAATCACTCTATCCTCACGTTATACAGAAAAGAACCACACGAAGGGCAAAAAAGCCTCACCGTTTCCTCCCACCACTTGTAGTTCTGGGTATTTCTGTTTGATGTAGTTGATCATACTGATCTGAAACACTGAGTTCCCCTGAGAAGAGTCCTGAGACAGAATAACACACAAACTATCACATATCATGTAGGCTTAAGAGCTAAAAGGAACAACATTGTGTGTATACTGTGACTTTGGCCCCAGTTTTGCAGTTTGAGACCAACTTTGGAAACTGTAAAAGACTTCTTTTACTTTATGCCATATTATTTTAATTTTGCATGTCACACAATGAATGAATGTTTGATGCATTTCTGTTTTGCAGTCCTGTAGAATTTAGGTTCTACCCAGCCCTAACGCACCTGCTAATTAATTTCCCATTGAAACCAAAGAACTTGATTGGCTGGTTCAGGGATGTTTGATTAAAGATGTAGCCCAAAGGTGTGACACTACGTTCTGTTACATCTCTGCACATCATGACCCAGGATGACATCATCCTTTGTTCAGACAAAGCCGTTCAATATTTGGCAACTACAACAACAAACACTTGTTGATGCATATTAACCTACAGAATTATTTGACCAACACAGAATCTAAACATACTGAAGATTGGTCACTTGACTTTTCAAAGTTTACAAAATCCAAAGCTGTATAAGTGGAGTAGATCATGGCACACTACCGTTCAAAGGTTATGGGGTCAGTGAGAAATTAATACTTTTATTTAGCAAGAATGACTTAAATTGATCAAAAGTGAGTGCAGATATTTATTATGTTACAAAACATCGTAAATGCTGTTTTTCTGTACTTTCTATTTATCAAAGAATCCTAAAAAAATCCATCACAGTTTCTACAAAAATATTTAGCAGCAATACTGACAATACTAAGAAATATTTCTTGAGCAGTAAATCAGCATATTCGAATGACACTGACACTCAAGACTAGAGTAATGGCTACTGGAAATTCAGCTTTGCATCACATTAATAAATTGTATTTTAAAATATAATAAAAAAGAAATCAGTTATTTTAAATTGCAATATTATTTATTAATTTTACTGTTTATACTGCATGTTTGATCAGATAAACGTCCCAGAGTCTGGTCCGGCCTAGAGCCAGATATCTTTTCTTTTTTTCTTTTTTTTGGCAGGATTATTTTGCATGCCAGCTTTCAGAATTTTATCGCCACCCTTCCCTCAAACACCTGCCAATATTTTCCAAGTAAAGTCAAACATGATTTTCTGGTTCACACTTTAAGGGTGTTTCACACTTGCTTCGTTATAGGCCTCCCAGCAGTTCACAAACATTTTGCTTAGATACAACCTCTCCAAATCTGGCCTCCATATACCAAACTAAACTGTGACAATCTCAGAAAATGATCAGAATATGGTTTACTCGTAACATACATTGCGAGCGCAAAGCATCCCTGGTTCACTTTTATTTTCTTGTTTGTGTAATTCAAACTACCTTTGGCCCAATACAGTTTATCATTGAAAATCTCAAGCGTACAAACATGCTAATGCTGTATTCCACTACCCGACCCATGGAACAAATAAATAAAATGGAAATGCTATTTTTAGCTGTGCAGGTGTTTGACTGTAAACAAAGTCTCCATTGCATGCTTTCTGCAGGTGTATGATTATAGAGAGGGTCATTTACCATGTTTGACACATGTCTCTGCTTGCTAAACAGGTTTGTTGCTAAAGGTATTCTTTCATCTTGTTGGAAATTTGACTCGCTGATGCATTTTTTGCTTAAAGGAATGGCTCACCCAAAAAAGAAAATTAGCTCAAAACGTACTAACCCTCAGGCCATCCAAGATGTAGATGAGTTGTTACTTCAAACATCAAAACAGATTTGGAGAAATTGAGCATTACATCACTTGCTCACCAATGCTCTGCTGTGAATGGGTGCCGTCAGAATGAGAGTCCAAACAGCTGATAAAAACATTACAAGTAATCCACACTACTCCAGTCTATCATTTAATGTCTTGTGAAGTGAAAAGCTGCATATTTGTAATCCAAACTGGTGTCATGGGGATTACTTGTGGATTATTGTGATGTTTTTATCAGCTGTTTTGACTCTCATTCTGACGGCACCCATTCGCTACAGAGGACCCAATGGTGAGCATGTAATGCTAAATTTCTGTTCCAAAGAAGAAACAAACTTATCTTGGATGGCCTGAGCATGAATAAATGTTTCTCATTAAATGTGCACATCTATCCTTGGTTTTGACATGTTTGCAGCTTGGCAGAACAAATTATGGAACACTGCAAGAGAAATTCTGAGTTCTGTTGTTTTTGTCCAAATTTAAATTTCAATGGAATGCAGCAAAAGCAATGCAAAAAGCTAGATCCCCAGAAACAGGACTGTGTTCTGCTAAAGTTTAATGTCATCCTATTCCCCTTAGGACTCACCAGAACTATCACGTCCACTCCGGCCTGCATGAGCAGGTCTAGCCGATACTTGTCGTCCTCTCGGGTGCCGATGGCAGCGCCACACAGCAGCTGTTTGCGAGAGTCTTTGGAGGCTAGAGGATAGTCTCTGTTCTTCTTCAAATCGGTACGAGCTATTATAGCTACAAGCTCATCACTGTCATTCACTATAGGCAGTTTACCTGAGAGAGAAAAACAGGAATGTGATAAGCAAGTTTCTGCAAAACATCACAACATAAACAGAACTGAAGTGGAGGCTCATACCTTTTTTACTGCGCTGTAAGATGTCATTTGCCTCTTTTAACGTTACACCTGCTGGAGCAACCACTAAATCTTCTCGTTTTGTCATTGCCTTGAGGATTTAAGAAATTTCAGAAACTATCATTTATGCATTAGTAGCATTAATGTCTATTATGAGTTTTTAAGGACAACAAAAATTTGTTGAATTGTTTATTTTCTTAATAAAAGCAACTGGTCATTATTCTAGTCTTCAGTGTTAAATGATTCTTCAGAAATTTGGTTTGGTACCCAAGAAACTATTATTAGCTGTGCTAAGATTCAGTTTCACTCAAAATGACACTTTATGGAAGTTAAGTGACTACTAAGATTATGAAACCTCAATTAAATTACAATTAAACTTCAAATTATTAAAGAATTCAATTAGAATTCAGAAACTTCAAATCACAAACCTCCTCCAGTGGCCTGTCGTAATCTTTCTCTGACAGGAAGTCGATGTCTCGTGACGTAACGATGCCCACCAGCTTGCTGCCCATCTTGCCGGTTTCTGTAACTGGGATGCCGGAGAAACCATGCCGTACCTTTGCTTCAAACACATCGCCAACCGTGTGCCGTGGACTCATCACTACAGGGTCTGTAATGAAGCCCTGCTCAAATTTCTGTCAATATGACAGATACACAAAACATATTAATTATTGGTAATTACCATTGTATCTGGAATCCACAATTTACCAGACTTACAAAACACAAGTTTCACCTTTTTTTTTAATTCCTCAAAATCTTCATCTCTTAACACTCATGTGACTGACCTTGACTTTCCGGACCTCGTTGGCCTGGAACTCAGGTGTGCAGTTGTGATGAATAATTCCTATTCCACCCATGAGCTATAGGAAAAACCAGTGGATGAAATGGAAAAGCAATTACGATTCAGTACAAGTGCTGATATATAATGTTTCTATGATTGTTACTTACAGCCATAGCGATGGCCATGGAGGACTCTGTGACTGTGTCCATGGGAGAGGAAATGAGTGGCGTCTTCAGGGTTATCTTGCGGGTCAGGGCAGATGTCAAATCCTATGACAACACATGACCGTTATAAAAAGAACATTGGGGGATAGATTGTCTATGTAATCAGGCATGTTCGACTAAGCAAAGCTAATTTATAACCTTTGGTCATTTTAGGAGCTTCTGCTACTTATGTGCAAGTAAAAATGACCTTTTGTCATAAAATCATACAGGTTTAGAACAGCATAAGGGTAGGAATATAACATTTATTTTTTTGAGTAAACGATTTCTTTACAGAAAACATTTACAGTTCACAGAACAGTGTTGTTATTGTTAAGTAAAACTAAGAATATGACAAGTTGTTAATTGAAATAAAGCTGAAGTAAAATAAAATATAAGTAGCACAGGTCAAAATTATTGATTTTTCTTTTATGTCAAAAATCATTAGGATATTAAGTAAAGATCATGTTCCATGAAGATATTTTGTAAATTTCCTACTGTAAATACATCAAAACTTAATTTTTGATTCGTAATATGCAATGCTAAGGACTTCATTTGGACATCTCTAAAGGCGATTTTCTCAATATTGTGATTTTTTTCCTGCACTCTCAGATTCCAGATTTTCAAATAGTTGTATCTCGGCCAAATATAGTCCTATCCTAACAAACTATACATTAATGCAAAACTTATTTATTCAGCTTTCAGTCACTTTCAAAACACTGACCCTTATGACTGGTTTTGTGGTCCAGGGTCACAAGTATCAAATGAAAAACAGAACTTAAAAAACTTAATGTAAAGAGATAAAAAGAAATAAAAAGCTTTATACTTTAATAATATATGATGCATTACACTGATCAAAAGTGACAGTAAAGACATTTATAATGTTAAAAAAATTATATTTTAAATCTATTTCTAATTCTTTTAATTAAAAAAAGAAATTGTAAAATGTAGCTAAATAGAAATATTAAAAGAAAAAAATAAACGACAAAAGCACATAACAAAATGACTAAAACATAAATGAAAAAAGTTCTGTAAATAAAATCTGTAAATAAAATATTAATGAATTAGTGATTTATCGCACCCAAAATAAAAGTTTTTGTTTGCATAATACATGTGTGTGTACTGTGTATATTTATTATGTATATATAAATACACACATGCATGTATATTTTTTAAATATATTCAGAATTTATATTATACTGTGTATAAATCTTTTATTTATAATTAAAATATATTTTTCTTAAATATATACATGCATGTGTGTGCATTTATATATACATAAAACATGAGTTTACACAGATATATTATGTAAACAAAAACTTTTACTTTGGATTAATCGTTTGACAGCACTATAATAAATACTAAATATTACTAAAATAACATTGACTCAGTCACACAAGTTGACTTCATCAAACTGTAGAACCTGTCCCATCTTATTTTTCTTCTTTCTCTCTAACACCTGTGTCCCATCATTAACCACAGCTCAGCGTAATCTCAGAAGTGCTCAAAGAAAACACAAACAGTGCTGTGTACCTGCGTTTACATCAGCAGGAAGCTAAGATACCTGCCCTACTGGAAAAAAAAAAAAAACATTTTAAACAAACTACCCTAAACCAAAATATATGAGATTTAAATAAAAAAAGTTTAAATAGTACCTATTAAGTTCAACTGATTCCCCGTTTAACTAAATCATTGGCTTATAATCTGTCTCAGGAAAGAGAATTTGCTTCATCTTTAATTAAAAATGTGTTTAAAGTTGTGGTTCCAGGGGGACTGATACAGTATTTGTGTCCTCCTGGTCTCTCACTCTCTCTCTCTCTCACACACACACACACACCCACCTGAGCTTCATTGCTTGTGACAACATGCCCAGAACACCAGGGACTGTGTGGATGCTAACACAGCCATGTTAACCTCTCATCCACACAAACACTGTCCTTTGCAGATCTTCCACCTCACTGAGAGTTAAAGAGCTCCTTTTCCATCAACTTAGCGTCTGAGTTGATTCATGTGATCAAAAATGATCCTCTGCACTAAAACTGTTTACTAATACAAGAGCTATTGAGGACTGTTCCACCCTTTTGTTGATAACCTTTGATAAATGTTGGTACTCACCACTTCATCAGATGTGAAGTCAATGAAACCAGGCAGTATGAGGAAATCACTGAATGAGGAAGGACAGATGGCAGAGTTAGGCAACAATGACCTTTTAGATCAGCAATTTATGAAACAGAACATTATCAAAATTACAAAATGCTTAAACACACACTCAAATCAGTGTCAGAAAAGGAAAACCACTCTAAAGCAAGCAAAAAACAAACTAAGCTTGATTCAAAATTTCGGGTATTATTATGGGTAGTTTATACAAACATGACAGCAAATAAACGCTACCATTTGAAAGTTTATTTTTATATAAAAAAAGTAATGACATTTTTAATGTCACAAAAGAAGATTTCTATTTCAAATTAATGCTGTTCTTTTTTAACTTTCTATTCATCAAAGAAAAAATGTATGTCCATTTTCGACACCGATTATAATAAATGTTTCTTGAGCAGCAAATTAGCATATTTGAATGATTTCTGAAGGATCATGTGACACTTTGCATCACAAGAATAAATTACATTTTGAAATATATTAAAACAGAAAGCAGTTATTTTAAATTGTAATAATAATGTTTCACAATTTTGTTTTTTTTTGTATTTTGATCAAATAAATGCAGCCTTAGTGAGCATAAGAGACTTCTTTCAAAAACATAAGTCGACTAATTATTGTAATGCAGTGCATAAGCAAATGAATATGTGTGTTTTCCTGTAGCATTAATACTTTAAGAAGCCACAAATGATAAACGTGCATGCGTACAGTATGTCTCTGGTCCTGTCAAGAGGAGTTATATAATCTACTTAAGATGTGGCACACTGAGACGTCCTGTTAATGTTCTTAACCGTGTCACCAATGTCACACGCACAAACACATAGCCTCTTTCTAATGCAACAGTAGTACTATACTACAAAAGTGTGTGCAAATAAAAAAATATGAGATTTAGGTTTAGTCACTTGACAATTTAATGCCTCCTTGCTGAGTAAAAGTATTAAATAAATCTGACCCCGAACTTAAAGTAGTACCCAAAACTTGATATTCGAAAGCATGTTATCAGTGTTGTTAGAAACTAACTTGACTTAAAAGCACTGTTATTGTTTCAGGGCTATAAATAGAAAGTGTTAAATGATATCCCTCACTTTAAAACACGATAATGTTTTGATACAGGAAAAATGGGACCGGATTTGTCTGTCTCCGGAGTATGTGTGAGAAGGCACTGTTCAGTGTCCCGCCCCATGTGGCCTAACGCTCATAAAACCTCCATTAGACCAGATTAAACACTCTAGCCAGCATGACAAAAATAGACGAAGAGACCACTGCTCTGCTAACAAGTTATCATAAGGCTGGGAAAGCATCATATTCACACACAAACACGAGCTCATTTAATGCACTGATATAAAACGTACATATGTTCATAAAACATTCTGCGTTTCTAATTGATACTAAAGCACGTGTTAAGCAAGCAGGGACAAAAGGGACCACACATGCACTCTGGTTTTGCATTGTCCCATAAACACGGGTTGCATGTGCTGGGACCGAGCACTTGAGCTCCCCGTTGCTATGGAGATGCACGAGGGTTGCCATGGAGCTGAGAGCCATCTCACTGACAGATGTCCAGAAAGATGCCTACCTAGAGTGCATGTGTGTGTGCCAGGGTGAAGCTATACATGATAGGACCTGCGCTGAGATTGTGCTGTTCATGTCAGTCTATGTGACTGATTAGAAGGCCGGGTTTTTATGCACATGATCCTTGACTTACTTGTATGTGAGACCATCACCGATGGCAAAGAGCTGCTGGGCAGTGAGTCCATCCTCTGGAACGTACCCAGTTCCACCGCTGATAAGGTAATCAGCCATGCTACAAATATACAAAAGAGAGTTTGTAACATGAAATTTGGTTTCAACTTCAACCATCCACTGACAACATTTACTGTATGACAGTGCATACAAACAATGTTGTACCTATAAACTAATGTAACAACTTCAAAACACTTTTACAGAGAGGGATTGATTTGATGTTGCATGTTATAATGATATGACATATCAAAAAACAACAGTGTCCTGCAGTGTCCTTTTGCAATAACAGATAACTTGTGCATTCCTATTAACCTCAATCAAACTGCAGTTGGGTTATTTAGGTTAAAAAATAACTAAAAAATACAGCTAACACAATAAAACACAATAAAAGCATGATAACATACAGTAGTAAAAAAACGTGATGTTTGGCAAATTTACAAAATTGAGTTATCTGTCTTTGTAAATAAACTCTTCACACACACACACACACACACACACACACACACATATATATATACAAACACACACACACACACATATATATATATACAAACACACACACACACACACACACACATTCTCTTTGGATAAAGGCGTCTGCTAAATACATAGAAGTAAATACAGGAACAACGCCTACTGATAGTTAGGCGAGATAAATGTCAAAAATACAATTAAATTCAAAATGAGAAGAATTTTAAACGATAATTTTCTGTGCAGTTAACTTGCTGCTCATTCTTATACGTTTATAAGCGCGTTAAATAGAAAAACAAAGAGGAATCCACTTACAGTTTCGAGTTACTTTCTCTTTCGGACCAGTGTTATGAACACACTTCCTTCTGCTGAATCTACACCCTCATGTACAGTATCTCACATGATGACGGCTGTATTAAAGTGCATTGGAGATCAATGCGGGGATCAGCAGTCTCTCATCCCGTACAGCAGCGTTCTGAGGAGGCTGAGGCTGCTCTGGATGGAGGGTCTCATCACGGTGAGACGCGCAGCCTTGTGTCCAGAGACCGTCAACCGTGTGAACTGAAGTCACATGATGCCCGCTCAGTTTAACGCTTAGAAAGGGAACAGGAAAGGTTGAGCTAAACACTCTCCAAACCTGTTTTTGGACGTGTTCTCGGAGTCAGTAATTCATTTTTTTTTTTTTTAAATATCTCTGGGTTTGCATAGGCTACTCTTATTAACATTCTCTTATTAGCGATTAAACGCATAAAATAGCTACCTGAGAGATTTCATTGAAACAGGTACTCTGAGAAATCGAACTCTGAGAGAAGTAAACAAATCGTTCTTTTGAGTCGAATCTTTTCGAAGATTCGATTGAACAGATGCACAAGACCGATCTGAAAAATCCGTTTTCGAACAGAACACGCCGAATTGGGACACATGCAATTACAATAAATATGATAAAATATTATTAATATTTATAAATCAAAACAAAAACCGTAATAAACATCGATTACTATGGCAGCATGTCAGGAACCACGCACTTTTTATTTATTTATTTTCTGGAAACTGTTGAAGCGAAACTTGGGCTGTCTTTTAATTTATTTTATTAAAGGACGCAATATTTTGTTGAGATGTAATAGTTTATTGTATTAATATTTTGCTTCATTTTTTAATTTTATCTCAAATTTATTTGATCTTATTTTGGTCGTTTTCATTCCTATATTTACTAGCCTATATTAAGTCTGTACTTTTGCATGCATACCTATTTATTACTTATTTATTTACTTACATTTNATTTACTAGCCTATATTAAGTCTGTACTTTTGCATGCATACGTATTTATTACTTATTTATTTACTTACATTTAAAAAAAAAAGAACAAACATATTGATAAGACAAAAATGCCAGTTTTGTTTTTTTAATGCCAGATCTTCAGGTGGTTATATTTTCTGAGCGTAAAATCTTAGATTTCAAAGCATATATCATACAAAATTACTTAATTCCCTAAAAGTGTTGCATTTTTGTTTTTAACAGCTCAGTAGACTACAGTGGTTTGTATCATTCATTGCAAATTGCAAAATCATTCTTTGATTAATAATGTCTTGATTGCAACATGGGATTTGTAATGCATTTTGCACTAGAATTGCACTGCATTTAACAGCACACATTCAATAAAACCACTTCAACCATTTAAGCCTTGTTTAACATATAGGCAGCATCTAACACTCAGATGACTCTAAGTGGTTATGCCATCAGCTGAATCTGTTCCTGATGGACATTTAATCTTGCCCTCTCAACATACACAGACGTGCTGTTCTTTCCTAGTGGGAATTATACTCTAAACTGCAGATTAGACCTAAAGAGTGCTCTATCAATGTAATCCTTCGTTAAAGTTCTCTTCTCATCTGTCGAGAGAGTCGACACTAATGGGAAAAAGAAAATATGTTTTACAGCAACGAGCTTCATGAATCATGACACAGTTAGCAGTGAGCTTATTTCAGATGCTGCACAACACAGGAGATGTGTAAGGAGCTTTGAAGAGCATGCAGACACACTACAGATTGATGGGTCATGTCTTACATTCTCGGAGTCACATGGTCCTTGAGCTAAGCTGAAGATCTGCAGTTCTGAGGTAGATAAATACTAGTTAACCTCTGAGGGCAGAAGTGTCAACCGCAGAGGTGGGGGAGACCCTTGCTTGACCCTTAGAAAGCACCTGTGTCGCAGGTGTCAGTGTCAAAGCTGGGATGAGGTAATAAGTTGTGATGCCAGGTCCAACTGAAAGCTCATGGGGTTTCTGAAAAGGTGTCTTGTATCCTGAGAGTCAAAACAACACCACAGACTGTTGCTGTGGACATTGTCAACTGTTATTTAGGAATGCACTGCTTATACAGTGGACCCAAAAAGTATTTGGACAACTAATTTCTAATAGCAAATGGCATTTATTTTAAATGAAGTCAGCACAAACAAACTGTTAGTAAAGTTATAATACTGTATGCAGCAAAACACTTAACTAACTAACATCAGTAAGTTAATTCATTGTTATGAATTCATTCATTTAAATAAAATGCTTATTGGTTTATAAATATTTAATTATGCTGATTCTGTATTTACAGCTGATCTATAATACATTACTGTTTTGACTGGACAAAACAGAGGTCAACACAGACACAACAGAGCCGCCCCCTCCTTTTTCTCTCCCATTCACTCACAGCTGTTATTTTTCTATTATTCATCTACTTTTTCAACACAGGTTTAAAATATAAAGAAATGACTCACATACATACACAAAAGGGGACCAAAAGCAATATGAGTCATTCCCAAAACAGCATTAATTATTAACGTGTCAAATAGTAATCATAATTATTCAGTCGGTCATCAGGTCATCATTGTTTTTACCAATATATGTATAATTTATATTGTACAACTATATAATTGAATGAAAGAATAATATAGCATATATTTATTTTTTGTCAATACTTTTTATCAGTATTGCTGTCTGCA
>SCHK01431804.1:0-13265 GCA_004124795.1 Poropuntius huangchuchieni | reverse complement strand
AATAGTGTTGTGTGTTCCATGTTATTGACAAGTGTTCATGAAATGTGTTGAATTGGTAGCCCAAAACTACTTAGCAATCTCCACCTGTTACTGAAAGGTACTCAACTAGTCCAAAACTGGTTCAAAGACTGAGGAATAAGAACGTGTGCCTGAAAGCCAAGACATGAGCCGTCATGGTGGAAAGATGCATGACTTGCACTAATGAATCAATACAACCTTTCATAAGGCCCAGGTCATTATAATTCTCCGAGTGATTCAAATCACTATGAAGGGAACTACAGGCTTATTTGTATTCCATTTCTGTGCTGGAGGGGGAAGGAAGGCCAGTCGGCAGTTTGCACAATCAGGTTCCCAGCAGAGTGAAGGCGGTCTGGTCAGGAGAACCTAATTCTCTCTCTCACAACGGCTCAGGGGGATCAGGCATGAGAAGTGTCATTACGGTGACAGAATCCAATGGAATGATTTGAAAAGAGTGCGATTGAGGTTGAGAAGGAAATCTGTGAAATAAATGAGAGTTATTATTTCTGCAATAGCTGTGTATGGAGAGAAAGACAGAAAGGGAAAAAAAGAGATGGAAAGAGGCAGGCTGGTTAGTGAAGGCAAGAGGCAACCGCTTTAGCCCCAGGGTGATTGGACCTCTCTTTTCAGACAACTGAAAGCTGTGTCTACGCTTTGGACAATCACAGCATGGGAGAGTTAGTGCGCACACACACACACAGAGACAAGTCAGGATGATGCCAACAGTACGAGTAATGTCACTCCACAAAATCACAGAGTTTTACTTTATTAAACTTTTACTTTATATTGATTTCCCCACCTTTCTTTCTCTTCTTCTGTGAAACACAAAAGTCATAAAAGTCAAGATATCTTATTTTGTGGTCCACAGAAGAAAGCCATGCAGTTTTGGAACAACGTGGGGGCAAGTAAATGATGACAGAAGTTTCTTTTCATTGCATGCAGCCCTGCTATACACATTCATTGCCTTGGTCTTGATTTTATAAGTGTAATTTCCTCATATGCATTTCTGAAACCCCTCATTTTTTTCCCAATTAAATCCGAAAACCAATTAACTTACATAACACTGGTGTTTGAGACCATCAAGTGCTTGACTCCTCTCACAATAATCTGTGCAATAATCATTTCCATCAGTCGAGCCAAACTCGCACTCACAGCTCAGACCGTCGGCTCTCAGCAGGAGTAGGAAGCCGGCTACCCCTCCTGCGATGTCCAATAGAGACGTTCCGCCAGCTGCTGTTTTCCCATTTTCCGAAAGCGCAAAGAAATGTCCCTCCATCATTCATGGGAAACTTTGAAAGTGCCAGTTTCCCCATTGAAGAAGTGCCAAACTTCACATTTGGAAGGCCAAGTTCCTCTGAGATGCCACCAAAACACAGTGGCGGGGTTTTACCCAGCTGTCAGCTGTAGAATGCCATCATATCATCGCTTTATTACAAATGTCAGACTCGCTGCTGGAAACACCCCCCATTGATTAGAGGCTGGATAATTGGATTGTGGCTCTACCTCAGAAACACTGGCTGGGGGCATTTAGAGGGTGAAGACCATGAAAGGCAGTATCAGGATGTGCTTATAGAAGAACCGGATGAGAAGAACAACAATAAAAGGTGAGGGCATGTACTTGAAGAAAACTTGAGTTAAGAACATTGCATTCTAAATTATACCACAAATGAAATAAAAATATATAATTAATTAATTTAAATGAATAAATTATTATCAAATAATACAGATTTTAATATATAACTATTTTATAAAAAAAATATACAAATAAATAGTAGGCTAAAAATACAATAATAATAATAATAATCTGGCATGTGTTTAAGTCACGCATTATTTCTGTATTGTTTTCTAAGCTGACGGTAATTTCAGTTTGTGTTTGGCACGCGGTTATAACTTGAGATGCTTGAGGCTTTCTTTGAAAAACCTGCCAAAGCCAGAATCCCTCTCTTGTAGTTTGAGATATTAGTAGTCTTTCAAAACTAAATGCTTTTTTGTAAAAGTCATTTGAAATAGCCTAAGGCAGAGTTTAACAGCTGTAACTCCCAAAAGTGTTTTCAACCTACTTGATTTATGGAGTAAATGATTTAAAAAAAGTTAAGTAAACTAAATAAATAAAAACTAATTTGCAGCGGGTCCTAACGGCAGAGCATGACCAGCCTGAAAGTAAGCTTACCTTGCTATCCCTCATCAATAATGAAAAGCTTCAATTCAACAGAGATTTAATATCAAATCCATGAAATGAATAATTGATAAGCTGTTTTTTTCTAAAATGTGACTCGGCTAAATTTAGAGAGCCAGTGCAAACAAAAACAGTGATGATGAGTCGTCTGGGACAACTTTACCTACCTCTGAAAAATTAATAACACCAGACATCACCTTTTTAGGTTGTTAAAATCCATTTACAATTTTCCTATTCTGCTTCAGAATTCCTCTCATTATAAGAAATGAATGTTTTAAGCATTTTTGAATGTAAAATGTCTGAAATGCATGTTGAGCTGCATTTAAATAGCTTCAGATCTTCACTCATCATTATAATCAGTCTCTTTATCTTTCTCTTGAGATTATATTTCTATTTATAACCTGACCCTGCATTATAGATGTCATTGTCATCATTGTTCATAAAGAAAAGGAAAATCTCCCACAATGCACCACACTTCATCACAATGTCAAACCCATGACATAGCCTACTGTAAGAAACTAGCAGAATATTGTAAAAACATCAGTTTTATCACAAAGGACCAGATTGCATTTTAACAGCAATGTCATGATGTCAGGCAGCTTCAGTACACAGCTTTTAAAAAAAATAGATTATATAGAGGTCTTCTAACTGACACACTGTAACACTTCCAAGAAAAGGTGTTTTCACAGCTCCATAGTGTCCATAGTGACAGGATTTTTTAAGCTCATGGTACATATATCATTCTGTACGAGCCTGTTTCCACCACACAATAAAACATATATAATTGTGACGTTTACAGCTCACATTTTGGACATTTTTTTCAGAATTCTGATATATAAAGTCAGGTTTGCATGACAAATTCAGAATTTTCAGATACAAACTCATAATTACAATAAAAAAAAATCTCATGTGAGATAAAAAATGGAATTACAAAATGTAAACTTGCAATTTCTGAGAAAAAAAGTCAGAGATATATGCAATGTATGCAAACTTTCTTTCTTTCAGAGGACAAATTTTAATGCAATAGAAACCATCAATGTCAACCATTATTAAAAAGGATGTGTATACTGAGTAAAGTATGAAACCATATATTCAAGGCTAGAAAGGACCAAAGGTATCAGTTTAAGAATCTGTCAATCCAAACCAATATTGATCGACTACTAAAGGAGGACGTGCCTGTCACAATGTCTACAGTGGTTACAGTCCTGGTTTGTGTGTGTTCGTCAAAATTACAGGTCCTGGTGGGTCCACAATGCACATATTAGCATTGGTTTATGGTGATTGGCCTTCGAAATAAATGAATAAAAACAAATCTATACTGCATCAAGCACTTGGATGTTTTCTCAGAAACTAAATATGTGAAGGGCCTGTCAATTCACCAGCCATCCTTCAGTGCTTCTGACCTTTCATATTCTCCAGTAAGCCTGATGATGCTTCATAGAAAAGGACAAAACAAGATACATCTATGTAAGAGCATACTGTAATTACTGATGTGAGTTCAAAGAGAAGCTGCCAGTCTTAGTTGGCAGATCAGAGAAGCTGCTGATGGTTTAAAAAAAAAAAAATCACAGCACCCAGGAAACTACACGAACAAAGCACTCAATGTGCACTGACATATACATACAAATACAGTCAGACAGACAGTGCAAGCAGTTGGGAACAGAGAGTCCAATCTGGCCAGTGGCAAAGACATGTACACAATGAATACAGACTCTTAAAAATAAATAAATAATTCTTACTCTCTTCAATTCCTTAGGGCTGGATGAACTTTATAGTCACAAAGATTCGAAGACAGGAATTTCTCACTCTGCTACTCAGGTTAAAAACAAAGTGTTATTTTTTTGATGTGTAAATCACTCACTTCAGACTTTTTTCCACCAAGACACATAGTAGGGGTGTGTATAGCAAAGTCATTATCTGTACATGTATGCTAAGAAGAAAATTCGTATTTAGATTAAAAAGAATGTGGGAAAAAACAAAAGTAAAAAACCATTTTAAATTCAAATATATTTTGTACAATTCATTGCATATATGCTTAAATCAGAACTATCAATAAACTCATAAAAAAATCAATTCTTAGAGGTACTTCCATTGATTAGTTCCATAAAAATATGCCTTGTATAATTAAATTATTCTTTATTTTTTAATTATTCTTCATTTTGTATTAATGTGTAAAAAAAAAAAAAATCAATCTACTGTTATTTGCTACAATTGTAGGCATCTGACAGCACTCTCAATAGTTGTCGCTGCTCATTTGCATAAACTCTGCACAACTTTGCAAAACCTATCATAGCATTCACCAGAAGCTGCAAACTTTTGCAACAGTCCCTGCAAGTAGCAGCATGCGTGAATGCTAATCTCCATTAATGTGAATTCTTAGAATTATGCCTCATTTACATGTATTAATCAAGAGCTATACGAAACAGATGCACTATGAGTTTGAGCTACGCACTACGCAGAGTCTATTAAATCTGTCAAATCCTGGGAATATTTTATGACAAAAGTTGTTTTTTCAGCTCTTGGCCTGTTAAAAACTTCCAAGCTAGAACAGATTGTACATGAGAGACAAGCTTTTCTGGATGCGTTTCATCTAATCACATAGCAGGAAGCTGACTTTGAGAAGATAAACAGATGTTTAAACAAATGAGGTATACATAACAAGGTCCAGAATCATACATCCATAAGAAGCAGAATCGTCTGCGCTCATGCTGAACCATAACACATGTGCACCTGTAATTAAGCTCCCTCACTCAGAATCTTTCAGTAAGCCAAAGAAAAGATGGCAAAGCACACAAACGAAAAAGAGGAGTGCTTTCTGCGAGCGAGAAGAACCATCAAGAACAGAGGGTGTAGTTAGCTAATGCAGGCCTCTCCGTTAGATAACAGGGGTCAACTACAACATGTCCCACTCTCCCTTTCACCTCTAAGACTCCATGCGGCTAAAAGGATGACAGTTCCGCTGAATTCATCCACACTCAGATGCGGAGGAGAACAAAAAGCTGAGATGCTTGCCGACCAGTGTAAAAGTATCACAGACAATTAAATGAGAGGAATGCGAGTCATAAAAATGTCAGGCATGTTTACATTAACATATCTAAACAGGGGATGTTACTTAATGAGCATGAGTCTAGCAGCCACATTCTTTTTATGTACAATTTTTGAAATCAAAGCCTTGAATCATTAAATGTAAGATGATCTGCCCAATAAAAAAAATACAAAATGTGACAGATAGACACAATAGTCACTTACAAAACAGCTGTGTCTCTGTAGTGTACGACATTTTAGCTCATAAACCTACATCTAACAAACTAACCACCCGCAGTCCAGCTTAACTAGCCTCTATTTATACTGCCATTGTCATTCTTCTCAGCACAAACATGCCTCAGTCAGTGCCATTTGCCTAGTCCAATTATTGTTGTGCTATTACCGCCTTGCTAAGCAGCCGGTAAACAGACTTTTATTGAAAAGAGGTGTTTGTGCATACTTTCTGTTGATCATGGCGGCAGTAATTCATCAAAATGATGATCAAATAATGGAGATAAAGATCATGAGGAGACATAAATCCACGCACGGTGTAGTCTAGCACATTTTAATGATGCTATTTAGATCCTCCACAACCTGGTACTTAGAAGCAACCTGTATGATGAAGAACTGTGCTACAAAAATAGCACTGAGCACTAATTTTTAAGCTTTTTGCGCTATTATCTATCCTTTAGTGAATCTTGTGCCAAAACAACGCAGACAGCGCATGCAAATAAACAACATACCACCACCATAATCCCTACTTAGCGATTCCCCCCTGTGTAAAGTATCACACATTGTCTGAGTTTAGTTCCTGGTCTGTTTGAAACAATTTAGCTGATCAATCCGTTGTTGCTCCTTTCTTAAATATAGTGAAACAGGTTGGCAAAAACCTTGGAACAAATAAGAACAAGCAAATAAAACTTTCTTATAGGAGAGAGGGAGAAACACAGGAAGATGCCAAAGTTAGATTAAGTGCTAGTTAACTGAACTCTGCGATTGTATGGAGCACTGCGAACCTGCTGATGCATGAATGGCAGCGCTCCAAAGGCCTTGTACCTGTACTCCTTTCTTGCAGGATAACAGAAAATGGCCCTGCTCCAAGAGCTAACAGCACTAATTTGTGGAAACCACAGCATCATGGTATTATTAGATCATTCCACTGATCCTAAATCAAACTTTAGAGGCTGAGATAATGCTGACCTCTGAATGCTATGAAAGTGTTGGATCTAGACAATTGCATAACGTCAGGCTGAGCGAGCATTTAAAGTGGAGGACTGAGGCAAGACTTTCTTCTAATGATTAAAAGAGGCACCTAATTTGCCATACTTACCCTTTAAGATCCTTCATAGGTTTAACCAAGCTATTTACATCATAATACGTATATTTTTAACAGCAAGTAAACAAATGCAGGCTATTCATGTCTTTTGTCTTATGCAAACATTATTTGACTCTCTGGAGGTAATGGCTCAGAGCAGAATAGTGTCCGACTTAATGAACGTCATGAACAACGTCTCCCACCCTCTCCAAGGCATGTTTGCTGAAATGAAGAGTGCATTCAGCAACAGAGTGATCCGTCCACGGTGTAACAGAGGGTGCCACTGAAGGTCATTCCTGCCTACTGCCATAAGACTCCACGATTCTTCCGCTGTGTGCATGAAACATTGACTTGTTTTGACTCCTCTGCCTACAACTGTTTGTCTCAACAACTGCTTTACATTTGCTCTGTTTATAACGTTTAGTACCCACCAGTTCATGTGTGTGGGGTAGTTTTGTATATGTTGTACTGCAGTCACTGCATGTACTGTAGAGTATCTATCCACCTATCTACATGTATCCACCCACCCACCTAACCTATATATACCCAACTCATTGATCTATCTAACCTAATGTACATACCTTTCTATGTAACCTATTCACCGACTGACCGACTAAGGTAACCCACAATACATATCTTAACTACTCACCCACCAATCTACCCTATCTACCCACTGACACACCAATCTATCCGACCTATCTATCTACTCAGCCACCTTTCTAAACTATCTAACTATCTACTTACTATCTACCCACTCAGCCAACTGACAAACCTAAAGTAGATATTTATCTATGCAACCAATCTATCTACCCACCCACCCATCGATCAATGTAACCTACAGTACATAACTATCTTCCCACAAACTTATCTATCTACCAGTGCACCTATCTGACCACTCAACCACCAGTTTATCTAATCTATCTACTCATACCCCTANACCTACAGTACATAACTATCTTCCCACAAACTTATCTATCTGACCACTCAACCACCAGTTTATCTAACTGGGACAGTTTATCTAATCTATCTACTCATACCCCTTTCTATACTATTTATCTACTCACTCTTCCATCAGTTTATTTTGCCTATCTATTTACCCACCCACCTATCTATACTATGTACTCAGCCACCTCTATAACATATCTACCCACCCTTCCATCGATCAATGTAACCTACAGTACATATCTATCTACCCAACCACCTATCTGACCACTCATCCACCAGTTTATCTAATCTACAGTATCTATCTACCACCCACCTATCTATACGATCTATCTACTCACTCACCAGTTTATCTAACCTGTTTACCCACCCATCTATCTATACTATCTATCTACTAACTCACCCACCAGTTTACAGTATCTTACCTATCTATCTACGCATCCATCAATTTTACAACTTTTCTAACCTACCCACTTACTGATTTGTTTAACCTACAGTACATTTCTATCTACCTACCATTAATCTGTCAACCAATCTACCAATCCACTGATTATTTAATTTAATGTATATATCCACCCAACAATCTATTCATCTATCCGTCTGTCCATCCAGCCTCCAAATTTGTCTTGTTCCCTTCTAATTATCGTTTAACTTGAATTGGGGAGGCACATACTGTATTAGATTATTGGCATTTCTTTTGTAATTGCTTCTCATATGAGCCTCACATTTAAAAAGGAAGAGTCCAAAAAGGTGCAAGAGTATTATCTGACAACAGATTTAAAAACTCAAATGACGTACCTTCCTGCACTGCTTGGAAGGGGTTGTTTCCATCTACAAACTCCACAGACACAGTGATCTTCTCTGTCTCCAGGATCTCATTGTTGAGGTTGAGATCTGCCACCGCCATGCGGAACACCTCATCATCCTTTTTGGCAGACTCATCAAAAATGGCCCCTAAAACAAGAGGATTTGAGGAGATTTATCATATGGTTGACAACAGAACATAGAAACAGAAATTTGAAATGAACTTAAGCAGAATCTAAATTGCTCCATAACAATCTAATTCCCGACCAAAGTGAATTCTCATATGAGAGAAACTCTCAAATGTTATTTTATGTTATTTATATTTGTGTAGATAACATATATCCTGTGTTGCAAACTAACAAACATAGCTAAGATAATAATGTAATGCAAAAAGGGATATAAATACGAAAAAAAACTGTTATCAAAATGCCTAAGAAACGAAAAATGATAAATTACTATTTACATACTGAACAAAAAAAAAGTTAGAAAAGCCTAGCACAGCACAAACACCATCACTATTTACAACATAAAATGAGTTCCAGACTGCAGAGCTGTGCCAAAAATCAATGCTTTATTATTATTACTCTGTCTGGCTTCATTCAGCACCTTACTTTATTAATTCAATAAATTAATCCTGGATGAGGTAAAAGAATATATACAAGCTTTTAGGTAAAGAGATATTTTTGTAGACTGACAATTATTTGAGCTTCAGACAAAGTTTTAAAACATGCATATAAATAAAGACGCAATGATCTGTACATACAGTATGCGCACGTCAGGTATCTAAAAGCGCAGACAGAGCGGAAATGTTTCTCTAAGCAATTTCATCTATGCTTGTTGGTCTCTTCAGATCCAGCTGCAACGGAAAACAGTATTTCGGGGCCTAAAATTGAATCTTGTATATCTATGTACAAGGAAATTGAATCTTGTCGACCTGTATACATGAGAGCTACGTCAAAAAATTGTCAACCCACAGCGGTACGTGGGAAGTAGGCTGAAGCAGAGTATTTTCACAGTACGTGGGGACAAATTGGTGCTCTTTCAATGAGTGGCACACAGGAGATAGTCGATGTGCCCATATCACATTAGAGTCTGTGGTCAGCTGTGAACAGGCCAAGTCAAGACACTACCTGCAGGACACCGTGAACACTGTCAGGCCTTTAACAAGAAAAATTTTGGAAAAACACTCACTTTGTCTCCAATCCTCTGCAAAACATCATAATGGGTCTTTTATCTGAGGACAGAATAGAGTTGCCATAGAAACAAAACTCAAGGTGGAAGCTTCTAAAGCCGCATATTTCATCCGTAGCGATGGGGAATGCTGTAGATGGGGGTATTATGCTCAAGTCCATGCGCATCTGCTTTGATTTGTTTTGCCAACTAATAAAACCATCTAGGCCTATATTTCAAAATGTAGTTAGGTTGGACAGGGAATCTGTTGTAACTGAAAAAGCTAGTTTCTTAATGAATAAATTTGTAATAATACTAAAACATCCATAAAAAAACTGACTTGCATGAGATATTATGCAAATATTTGTTCCTAAAACATTTTTTCTTTAGAAAATGCAGTAAGATTTATGCTAAAAAAAAATTTGCAATTCAAAATACAAGCCTTCAATATCTTTACTGGTTTCTCAAGGAAACTTACCTTGTTGTAAGGATGTTTATATGTTTTAATGGAACACAGGACAAAAATACTCATTAAGAAAATTATTTTTGCTGAGAACTTGCATGTCACTAACAAGCAACTTGTTGTCATGTTTCATTATGTTTAAAAACTGAAAAGACAGACGCTTAGGATACTTGAAAATGAAAAATAAAAAATTAAATGTTGAAAGGACACAGATGCTTGTTCAAATTGCGGCAAAGACTTCCTCAAGCACTTAGGTAGCGTGATTGAGAACAAAACGTAATTCCACAATAAAGTGCTCAAGAGCCTGTAGCAAGTCCTCATAAGCAACACTGGCCAGATTAATATCCTGCAGCCACTCTCAAGAGGAATAAAGCAACAGGAATCAAATTCTTGCCTGTCTTAATCAGTCCTACTCCCTATCCCGTGGGGGCTTCTCTTCTTCGGATGAGTGAGAGAGTGTAAGTGTGCGCAAGTATGAGAGGGTAGTTGCGAATTCTGATTTACAAGCTGCTGGATTGCGGCTCTAAACAGGCAGAGAGGCGGCAAGCTCTCGGGCAATTGAGTTGTGAGGCAAAAGACAACTTCATCAAATAAATCAAAGAGCAAAGGAATAACACCCTGTCTGGCTCAAGCAGACACACCAAGGGCAACTGGAATCACATAGCTATTGAGTTCTGTGTCACTATATACAGTAACAACATCAGGTCACAATAACATGGGTGGTCCTAACCATGTGGTCCAACTTTAACTAGCCAAATCCCAAGAGAAGAGGCCTTTGAGAAAATCTGACATACAATCAAGGAGCCATACAAAATAAAAAATATAAGAACACTAACTGAGTAGCCAAAAATTAGCAATTTACAAGAAGTTGCCCCTGATGCAATTTCTTGCCACCTGAGCAACTTATTTATACAGTTATCTACTAGCAACCAGTTTTGGTTTTATTGCATTAGTTTATAATAATCTGCAAATAACAAATTCTTGTACCTGGTGTGACAAAATGAGATTTTTTTTTCAGTTGATGCTAACCACCACAGGTAAATAACTAGAGGAATAACAAAGCTAAAACTATTTGCATTACAATTCAATGTGTTTATGAATAAGTAAAGAACAGTACAGTAAATTAATCTTAAGTTAAAATAATATGATAAATACCAGTGTGCAACACCAAGTTTTTTTTTTTTTTTAGTTATCTAAAATAACTGGAATTGGCTGACAACAGAATCTTGCTCATTCAAGGTTGGAATTGTTGTGTCCACTATCTTTGTAAATTAACTGCATAACATGTTGGTTGTAAGACTTTATATCATTACATCAGAATATGCTTTTTGACCTTGTTGAATGATTGTATCGGTCACACTTTTAATGAACCATTAATAAACCATTAACTTTTGCCTCAATAAACTCCTAATTTGTTGTTTTTTAATAGTTAGTAGTTGTTGAGTTTAGGTATTGGGTAGGATTAGGGATGTAGAATATGGTCATACAGAATATGTGCTTTATTTGTACTAATAAACCACCAATATGTTATTAATAGTGAGAATTGGTCCCTATACTACAGTGTTACCAGTGTAACCTCTAGTAAAGCTAGTCTGGACATGCCACTGATCAAGTAATAGTAATTAATTATTAAATTCACAGGACAATCAAAAGGCAAAAATCTTTGAGATTCAACTGATGTTAAAAAAAAAGAAAAGATTATGAACATGGAACAATGCCACAATAATTATGTCACTCTGATGACAATAACACACTGATCTCCTCAAACAATGTCAAATTCATTGGAGGAAGAGCTTGGATAATTGGCCTTAAGCGGGTATTGCAATGTGTTCTCTCTCAGCGAACTGCCACGACCTGAAGAAAATGAAAGACGACTTCTTCCCTCCTACACTTCAGTCAGAGCAGCTAGAGGCTCTATATTGGTGCACACTGTCAAGCCTGTCACTGTTAGACAGTTTGAGAGGACCACAGCTGGGCGAAAAGTCTCTGCAGTTCACCCTATCTTGCAAACCCTAGTAAGTAGGGTGGCAGTGTAATGGAGCTAAGGCACATGTTGCATTTGCAAACAAATTGCTATTTGGAAACTCTTTTTGGTGAGTCTTGGGATTCCTGTAATACCTGGAGAGAGGTATCCGTAGGCATTCATCTTAAAGGCACTGCTTGAATAGCGTGGGACCCCCTGGAAGCCTGCATTTTGAAATTTTTCTCATGAGGACTGCATTCCAAACACTTTACTAGCAACCAGGGTATGTTCGCTATTGCTTTCTTGGTCCGTTTGCCCCTTTCTAAATGTTTATTTTTAAATTTTTCCCTTTTATAAATTGTAAATGTCTTTACTGTCATTTTTGATCAATTTAAAGCATCCTTGCTGAATAAAAGCATTATTTTCCCTCCCCAGAACTTACCCCCAACTTTTAAATGGCTTTAAACAAAAAAAAAAAAAGAAATATTTATTTAACTAATTTTACACTTTTATAAACTAAATGAGCTCATTTAAAATTTGATGCCTGCTAGGTCTCAAAAAAGTTGGCACGGGGGAAACAAAGGGCTGAAAAACCAAGACATTTTGAAAAGATTCAGCTGGGAGAACATCTAGCAACAGATTAAGTTAATTGGTTAATTGGTAATTACATCAGAATCTGTAAGATGATTAGCTATAAAAGGGATGTCTTAGACAGGCAGAGTCTCTCAGAAGTAAAGATGGGCAAAGGTTCTCCAATCTGTGAAAGAGTGCATAAAAAGATTGTGGAATACTTTAAAAACAACGTTCCTAAATGTCAAATTGCAAAGGCTTGATAAAGTCAAGTGCATTATATCATCAAAAGATTCAGAGAAACTGGAGAAATCTCTGCACGTAAGGGACGAGGCCGAAGACCTTTGTTGGATGTCCCTGGTCTTCGGGCCCCCAGATGACACTGCATCACTCATCAGCATGATTCTGTCATTGACATTACTAAATGGGCCCAGGAATACTTCCAGAAACCACCGTCGGTAAACACAATCCACCGTGCTATCTGCAGATGCCAACTAAAGCTCTATCATGCAAAAAGGAAGCCATATGTGAACATGGTCCAGAAGCACCATTGTGTCATGTGGGCCAAGGCTTATTCAAAATGGACTGTTTCAAAGTGGAAAAGTTCAAATTTGACATTCTTGTTGGAAATTACGGACGCCGTGTCCTCTGGGCTAAACATGAGGGAGACCTTCCAGCATGTTATCAGCATTCAGTTCTGATGGTATGGTGGCGCATAAGTGCATACGGTATGGGCAGCTTGAATGTTTTGGAAGGCGCTATAAATGCTAAAAGGTACTGTATGTAAAGGTTTTAGAGCAACATATGCTCCCCTCCAGAT
>SCHK01431779.1:0-10343 GCA_004124795.1 Poropuntius huangchuchieni | reverse complement strand
GAGAGAGAGAGAGAGAGAGAGAGAGAGCGGCAAATTGTGAACAAAGAACAAGGTAGCAAGAGCAAGAGAGATTTTTAAAAAAAATCAATAAATATGTGTCATTAAATTGCTGATTTGAAACTTGTATCTTGCATTGTTTGCTGTTAAATGAGCTGGTTGCTCATTTAAAAAGTGCTAAATTGGAAAAAAGTGATCTTGTGTTTCAGTGATTAGTTCTCATTACATATTACAAAGATTGTTTCTGAAACAATGATTTTGTGGAATGAATATATATATAGGTATATGCAGTGTTTTGAGGAAACTTTAAAGATCCTCTATCTCTCTATACTCTGTCTTGGTGTATCTCCTCGCTGTAAAAAATTATTTTCATTATCAGTATTTTTCCCAATAGTTTTCCAGTAAAAATAGGTGAACATTCTCAAAACAAAGCAAAGCAAAATTGTATAAGATATTAAAACGTGTTTTCAGAGATAATCTTTATTTAAGGCTAAATCTGGCAAAATGTGGTAAAGCTTAATGCATCAGAATCAGAAAGTAGTTCAGACATAATTTGACATACAATAGACATACATACAATAAAACAAAATATAACACATGGGATTGAGTCCTTCTCTTCACTCTGGAGGTGCAAAGTTCCTGGAGGTTAGGCTGGGGGGCACCAATAATCTTCTCAGCATCTGGCTGTCTGTTGTAATCTTCTGATTCCTGATTTGGTAGCTGAATCAAACCAGACAGTTAAATGAACACAGGACAGACTGAATGACAGCTGAGTAGAACTGGGGGAGCAGCTCCTGTGGCAGGTTGAACTTCCTCAGTTGGCGAAAGAAATACATGTAGAATACATGCTGTTTTTCCTGCTGGGCCTTCTTTGCAATAGAGTCAATGCAATAGAGTCAATAGTCCCACTTAAGGTCCTGTGGCGATGGTGTTGCTGTCCATGATGGTGATTGAGTGAAGTGTGATGGTGTTTCTACTGAAATCCACAATCATCTCCACTGTTTTGAGCGTGTTAATCTACAGGTTATTAAGACTGCCTCAGACAGACAGCTGCTCAACCTCTCTTCTATATGCAGACTCATCACTGTCCTGATCATCTGCAAACATCAGGAGCTTGACGGGGGGTCCTTTGAAGTGCAGTCATCCATGTACAGGGAGAAGAGTAGCGGGAAGCGAACACATCCCTGAGGGGCACCAGTGATGGTCACAAGAGTCCTAGATGTGAGTTTCCCCAGCCTCATTGCTGCATGTCTGTCAAGACACGAAGAGCTGGGTCAGTTTATCTTAGATAAGATCAGGCGGGATGGTATAGAAAGCCAAGCTGAAGTTCACAAATAAGATTCATGCGTAATTCCCAGGTCTGTCGAGGTGTTGGAAGATGAAATGAAGTCACATGTTGTCTGAATCATTCGCAGACCTGTTTGCTCTGTAGGCAAACTGAAGAGGATCCAGGGTCCAGTGATGTTCTTCAGGTAGGCTAAGACCAGTCTCTCAAATGACTTCATGGCCACAAATGTGAGAGTAACATGTCTATAGTCATTAAGTCCAGTGATTTATTTTTTTATTTTTTTATTTTTTTGAGGGGCCACAATGATAGTGGAGAGTTTGAAGCAGCAAGGAACTTCACACAGCTCCAGAGATCTGTTGAATATCTATTGGCGCTTTTCCACTGCATGGTACGGCATGGTACGGTTCAGTACGGCTCACTTTTGGGGGGTTTTCCCCTGGGTACAGTACCTGGTACCTGGTACTTTTTTTTGTACCACTTCGGCTGAGGTTCCAAGCGTACCGTACCATTACCAATGGATCGTAGGGTAGGGAGGGAGATTGCAGGGGGTTAGGTGAAAATGGGGGGTTTGAGACTAGGTTTTTCATAAGCAGGACATAAACAATCAAATAAGTTTATGTTTGCATAAACAAGACATAAACAATAAAATGAGAAAAATGAACTTAATATAAAATGTATTCTTTGAAAACAAATCTTATTTTCTGTGTAATTTGTCTCTTGATTCATTTTTTGTTATAATGATGCTTGGATAATTTTACTGGTAAACAAGACAAAAATACTTATGAACACACACACACACACACACACACAGATGCACACACAAACAACTAGCCTCCACCTTCACACCACCAGAGCTTCTTATCAAGAGCAGGTGACTGGAACACTTTGGTTTTGTCACCTCGCTCTGATCCAAACAATGATGACCCTCTGTGGCGACATAATCGCAGTTTCTATCTGTCTTAAGCGCTTTAGCAGTGTCATCGAAGGCCAGGTGCCAGGTCCAATGAAACGTAGAGTAATACTTTAAAGCGTCTGGAAATACATAGACTTTATTAGATAGAGTTTATTAGAAGGTCCAAGAGTCATTGGTGGGTTTCAGCACATCACAGTTAGGGGTCCTGAAGGTTTCAGAGGCAGCAGGCATCAGGGGACAAAAGAGAACATTGTTAAGTGTAAAGGAACTAACCGAGTAAAGCCAGCCTGATCAAAACACCTTCAGTGTGAAATCCATCTGGCTCAGGTTTGTGCATCCAACAGTTAAAGACCATTTTACAGAATTTGATTATCAGCAAAGTGCTCCTTGCTTTGTCATAATGTAAAAACACAGTATCTGATCTTTTAAGTGACTTATTGAGTCATGAGGGTCTGTTGCAGGGTTAAAAAAAACAAACAAACAAAAAAACATCTTTGTTAATTGAAATAAAATAAACATGAAGTTAAATATCTAAAATCTAAAAATCTAAAAACAAAAAATCTTATTTTAGTCAGTAAGTTGCCTGACATTGCTCATTTTCTTTTAGTTTAAATTAAATGAACTAAAACTTAACTGAAAAAAAAAACTATACAGAAATATTTTAAAATACAATAAAAAGACAAAACATGCAACAAAATGATTGCAGCTTTAACTAAAATTAAAATGAAAACAAAAACATTAAACAAAATCTAATTCAAAATATTACCAAAAAACTATAATGGTATACTGTGTTTATAAAACTGTAATAACACTGTTGGAAAATATTGTGTACTTTGCTTGAGAACAGGTTAGTGTGGTTTATGGAAAGGACAACGTGAATCAGGAACAAATGTGGCAGTGACAATTTTAATCAGCTCTTCAGATAAAACCAATCTTCTTCACACACACACACAAACAAGAATAGATCCTCCATCCAAAGCATGTAGTTCTATCCCACAGTACAGTTCTGTGTTAATGGCCGCACTGCTCCATGCTGCTGTTTCTTACAGCAGTCCGGTGAAATATAGGCCATTTGGTGGCTGGGACATAAATTGATCTGTCAGGATTACACACACAGCACCGAAGTCCTCATCAGGCTTGCTGTTATTCCACAGAGGGCCCATCAGACAAGAAACATGCTTTTAATTTCGGGATGTGAGGCTTTATCCAACATTTCGCCTACTAACACCATCTATCAGCCTCTGTGTCTTTTAATCTCTGTCTAAGTCTGTGTCACTGTTCCTTTTGCTCTTGTTTATGAGTTTTTCTCTGAAATGGTGACTATTTTGACACTGTCGGCTCTGCTATCGGGTGAGGTAAATCCGGCTAAACCTGGCAATAATGTCTCAGGGGGTGAAAAGGATTATTAAGGAATGGCTCCAAAGGCTTTGGGATGGCTAAGAATCTTAACCCATTTAACCTGCTTTACACCATCATCAAATCAGGCCACAAAAGGGCCAAAATTAAATACTGTCCGCCGAATCATGATTTTGTGTGGGCTACATGTGTCAAGCAGGACTTATTCAGGTCAAATGCATTTTAAATGCATGCAGTTGATTTGCCACAGATTTTATATTAATTTGGCTTTCAGTTTGTAAAAATGAACATGAAATGCTTTTACAGTACTGCACAATATTTACACTACTTACGGTGTAGCAGCTCACGATGAAGAAAAAGTAATGAAATAGCAAATATACTGACAAGTTCTTAGAAATGTATTCTGTATTCATGTTGGATTTATTTGGTTTTGAAAAAATTTTATGCTATTTTTAAGAAAAGTAAATAAATGTAATAAATCATGAATCATCAATTTACATTATATATAGTGATTTTATCATCACTTACATTACAGTTACAAAGCTTTTGTCAAGAAAAAATTTAGTGTAATCAAGAAAAAAATGAAAACATTTTCCTTATGTTTATACATAAATGTTTATACATTGTGTGTGTGTGTGTGCGTGTGTGTGTTCAAAAACAACACTTTTAATCATATATTGATTACACGCCACAATCATGCCACATTTTACAACTTAAACCTTGTCTTGTCATGCTGTAAAAATCAAGTAATAAGTGACAGCATATATGGTACTAATTTCTTAGTAGTCTCATTACTTTCTGAAAAGTTTTTAAATATACATATTTTTAAGAATTATATAAAATTTAGATTTTACAATTCAGGAATTATTTTTTGGTGGAGTCGCATTACAGTATGATATCAGGACAGTTGTATTAACCTGACATTTTTTACTTTATACCCTAATAAATATAAAAAATAATTTTAAATCAGAAATTAAAAACAAGCTCATCATAGATTATGTGTATTGATTGTATGTGTGCATTGCATTTTTAATACATTTGTAAATAAATGTATAGGTCCAGCAATAAAGAGTCGCATCTAATGTCTCACAAACAAGAACTAGGTGGACTCTTCCAGCTTTCCTTATGTTGGGTTATTCAAGTTTCATTCTTAATTAAATGCTTCACATATTTTCAGACAGCTGTTGTGCTGTGATTTTTTTTTTTTTTTTAACAAAAGCAGCTGTAGAGAGCTTGCTGACAATCACACAGAGACCTTGACATCAGACAGCTTGTTTTATCCGCAGATGGAAACTGCACAGTAAGTGCAGCCTCTGTGGCTGTGACAAACAGCTTATAGCCTCTGATAGTCCTTCAACTCAACAGTGTAGCTTAAAAAAGGAAACGCTACATGCAATATTCACTCATAAAACAAAGGAAATGAATATTAGAAAGATGAAGAGGAGAAGACAGGAGCGAAAGCCCCAGACAGTCAGACTGCTCCACCAGCGTAATTGGTTGTGACTGCACTCCCCCATCTTTGACATGTAAATGGATCGAGCCGTTCCCTCCTTAACTACTGCATCTAATGTTTCTTTAATGTAATGGAGTTTGATCTTAGGTGTCCTATGTCCAATATTTTTCTGTAACGTCGGACTGAAGAGGTCTCTGGGGCCTATTGGGTTCATGCACACACACTCTCACACACACAGACACACAGACACAGGGAACTCAGTTTGAGGCTGCCTAAAACTACAGATCTATAGATGATCAGAGTTCATGCAGAAAACTGATACATCGCTGTACGTGATGGATTTGACAGCATATCTGGCATCACACACGCACACACGCACACACGCACACACACACACACACACACACACATAATGTCGCTCACTTATACCATGACAACCGACCCTCAGACATCTAAATCAATGAGGCATCTGCAGTCGTCTTAGTCTTCATTTGTTAAGTGACTCTAACAGCATTGCAAAATTTCATTATAGTCATAAAGACTAATGACTTAAGGCGACAGGCATAAATAAAGTAAATTGTAATAGGTTGACATGTGCCTCAGGACACCTAATGAACTTATGACCAATAGCTTTTTTACACAACTGGCCAGACACTCAGACCAAATAGAGCTAATGGAGAGAATTGCTCAGGGTGCACAGATGATTCTATAGTTTGAGATAGCGGAATATAATGGACGAATCTTAAAATGTACACTATGATTCGGTTAACATAAACAAACCATAAAATGGAACAATCCTTTTCATCAGTTTTATATAATATTAGTATTATATTATTGTCCTCGGATTATTTTTTTTTAATTTTATTTCATTTTATTTTATTTTATTTTATTTTATTTTATTTTATTTTTTTTTAGTTTAGTTTAGTTTAGTTTAGTTTAGTCTTTCGCAGCTTACAGCACCTAGGATGATTTGATATTTCAAGAAGAAAATGACAAAAATATTAAGAACTTTTTTTTTTTTTTTTCCTTTTTCAGTGTAGGAGCAAGATTAGATTTGGGTTTGAGCCTGGAATAACATTTCTAACAATGAATCTCTGCTCTCTGAATTAAGCTAAGGGCTGCTATTCCAAAGGTTGATTGTTCGAGTCTTGTAAGAAATAAGGTTGAACTACCATCATTGTGATTTGCGACAATGCACTTAACCTCTGGTTACTTTGGGGGGACTGCACCAAGAATAAGTGTACAGGAAATTACACTGAATAAAAGCAATAAAAGACAAATTATTACTTACTTAACTACTATTGATAGAAACAGCAAAGGATGAGGATCCAGGAACACGTTGTACTTGTGTAAATCAGATTGAGTTTAAAAGTATTCATACTTTCATTGTGGAAACCCTAGATGGCCCATATATTGTTCTTAGCAGGGTTTTTGTTGATATCAGTATTGCTGGATGTTGACCAAATTCCAGAGGCAAGCAGATAAGCCTGGACAGCGAGTGTTTTGTCACTTTACCAGGATCTGCCCGCCATCATGCGTCATGGCCACCAACACCTCCAGGCCAACTGAGCTGTCATTTTAACCTCACTGGGACATCAACTGCAACAGCTGGATGGAGGGATTTGGTCCCCACATTAATATCCAGCGAGGCCAAAATCTGTCAATGTCCCAAGCGCCATTGCCGAAACATCTATCCATCACAAACATGCAGTAAAGACACTTCCTCTCAACAAGCCTCTGCAAGCATTATGTGTGTGCAGTCCTTGTATGAATTATATAAATGGGAACAATTAATAAGCAGTGATAATGGTGACCTCCACACAGAGCTCTGTCTGCCGGTCTCTCCCCTCCCGTCTGTTGAGTCTGAATGCGGAGCGCGACAGGATTAGCACCCTGTTAATGGTGCTTATCAGTGCATGTGAGTGCAAACAGCATGGCCATTTTACAGGCTAATCTGTGGAGAGAAGGAACAAATCCATCCTGAACCCTCCGTAGTGTTTCCGCCAACACCCTGGCCTGCCTCTCAGCGCCCTCTCCTGCATTTCTCACACATCTTATCCGTATCAATCCTCGTTTCTAAGGCCTCTATATGATCAATATGACCAAAACTTTGCAGAAATCCTGTTGTACACAATTTACTATATGTCTTGCCATCTGATAGATAGTTTATGCTTTTTAACAAGTAAAATGACTTTTAACATTATTGTTAAAATGCCCCCTTAACATTTTATTTTTGCTATGAATATTTACTGATTTTGTAATGTAAATGTAAATGAATAACTTCACTACCTAGGTTTACTTTATTATCCATACATCGGTTTTTAGGGGAACAAAATGTTACAATATGAGTATATATTTATATATATATTTTAATTAAATTATTCTTAAAATTTTTAAATTGGCTTGCATCCCACAATAAAAATAATATTGCTTCGAAAATAATAAAAAAAAAAACATTTAAATATCATCTAAGAAATATTACTGTGAAATACAGAGTGATAACCCTAGTGACAAAGATATACTTAAATGTATTTGAAATACAGTTATTTCAAGCTAAGTACAGTACAAATACATTTTCATATTCATGGAATTAATAAAATACCTACTTAAAATATTCATATTTATGTACTTCATAAAATCGTACTTTTAGTGTATTAAAACTGGTATGCTTAAAGTCTGCTAAATTGGAACTAATTTTATACTTAATGTACTTTAATTGTGCTGAAGTCCAATAAAATATATACTTAATATATTTGATTGTGCTAAAGTGGAACTATTGCAGGTTCACAAATATTTTGCATTTAAAGACTGATATTATTCAAAGATCATACACTCCTCATCAAAAATGATATTAAAACACATTTTAGACTTAACATTAACATTAATTATGTGCATTGTGCACAAGTAGAACGCCAAATACAGTTTAATTATGAGTTTTATATCAGTATCAAGTCTCGAGTTATCTGTGAACTGTACTTGGTATTAAATAAAATGTTTTACAAGGAAACTGATATTTGTATTCATTTTATGTAAGTATAGTCTGCTATACTTTGAAATTACATTACAATCTATCAAAATTTGATTGTATTTATTTATTTTTTTTGCCAATAAAAAGTGAAGTGCTTTGCCTGACTATATGGGTTGGAAATCTAATGTTACATTACTTTTACGTTAATGACATTACTGACAAGTCTGAATAAGAACTCGCTGTTGTGTACACTAACCAAGCTGCTGGCATGCAAGCAGACATATAGAGCTGACGAAGCATCAGATATACAAGTGTTTTCTTTGTTTAAGGAGGGAAGGAGCAACAGAAAGATGAAAAAGGTAAGAGATCTTACAGCGGTCAATCAAAAGAATTCATGAGCTTCCATAATGCTGTTAATGAGACTACAGACTACAATGAGACTACTCTTGTTTGCACATCTTTTTTTTTTTTTTTTTGGTTTGTTTGTTTGTTTTTTACTTTGGGTCCCAGAAAAAAATAATTACTTTTTGCAAAATGTAAACAATTTGAACAAAATGTAAATAAACATCATAATAATAGAATCTTTATAACTAATGATAATTGAGCACCAAATTGAGCAGCATTGCATGATACTGTTGATATGCACGATACCAGCAAATATACATAAACTCCAACATGTTGTGCTTTCTACTATAGCAGGAGGGACGGCTGCTTTTTCCCATGCATGGAGCTGAACTCGTGGCTCTGCGTGCTTGCAGACTGAGAGATCTGGGTGTGAGTGGGAGCCCGGGCATTTCTTTAGTCAGACATGACCATGAAACATTAGCCAGACCACCTAGAAACCAGGGAAAAGTGCAGTAAACTGTTTGACTATCCTGCCTCCGCTCCTTCCCAAAACTATATTTAACTGTTCCCATAAAGAACGGCCCCGAAATGAATTTGGGAAATGCCTGGCCTTGAAGCAAACTGATGAAGAGGAAGTGCCATTTCACCTCTGAGTGGCTCAGACAGTGTTTATTGGCCTTTCATGTGGGTCTCGGGTCAGTTCTTCTGATCTGTATCTAAACCTCATCTACTGAGAGAAACAGCAAGTCTGATCTCAGATAAGCTTAAGGCATTGTCAGTGGCATATGAAATGTTCTAGGTTGTGTTGCATTTTGTTTTTGTTTTGTGCTTTTAAGAGGAGACAGACAATAAAACAAAACAGAGTCACCATTCACTGTACACTTAGTGACTAAGTCCCTAACATTTTGATAGATATCTTTCCACAGAAGAACATCATATGGGCTTGGAATGGCATAATTGCGCATTTCAGGTACCTTTGTGCAAAGATATCTTCATATAAAGTCCAATAATGTAGCGTATCTGAATGAGATTACACAAATGTTACATCAATACATTTGAAAAAACATTATTTACATTTATTTGCATTTCTGCAATATAGTGAACATCCCAGATCAATTGTACCATGGGTTCACTAACATGAAACATGATAATACCATGCCATTCTTAATATATCACATGGATCGGATGATATATGAATATGGTAATAAAAACATCATGGTATTACCATCATAGTACATATAAGTATAATAAATCTTGTGTAAGAAAATTACATTTGTGTATTTTTTTGTATTGTGTATAGTCATTGGAAAGATTACATGAAAATTCTCACATATAATAATATAAGAGTAAGCATGGAGAGCAGTTTTCCTAGTTTTTACATAGAAAAAAAAAAAAATGAGTCTGGCAGTAGTAATGTGAGACTTGACTGATCCACCTAGTCTCTTTCCTCACTCAAAATGCACAACTGCAATTAAATGATTGATGATAAATGAGAAAAGTTTTGGAAATGATTGATTTTTATGGAAATAGTGACACTGTTTGGGTCAGTAAGTCAGTGGTTGGGGTGTGGCAGCTCCCGTGTTCTCTGTTCTGATTGGTTAAATCCTTACGATGTTAGTTCTGGATGTAAGGAGGAGGATGGTTATACATAAAGAATGGTCACAGCCCTCCACTAGGAAATCTATCTCTCAAATTATTAAAAACAAACTCTTCTGTCTCCTCTGAACATAGATATAGATGCAAGTTCAAACTTCGGTTAGGGTTATGATTGAAAATGTGTGAAAATCTGTAAAAAGTAGGATGTTGGCCATTAATAATTCCAAGTTGGACTGGTTCTGGACTGGGTTAAAGTGGGTTTAGTGAAGTCGCTCTGAGCACAGAGGCAGGTTGGCGGTTTCTCTTTAATCTGAGCTGATTTATGTTCAGTTCCTCTACAGCACGTCTGGAGACAGTCTGGCGTCCTCTCCGCTTACAGCCCATCTACACACACACACACACATAAACACAGATGCACAAACACATA